>ML813523.1:104029-114071 GCA_009831015.1 Picea engelmannii | reverse complement strand
ATAATAATAATAACTTTAAAAATAGAATATTAAGATAATATTATTATAATATTAATAATATCAGTTGTGAGACTGCAATTTTGTCCCCTTTGTGATTTGAGTCTAAAGTATCTTGTCCATTGAATCCAAAGGCCAATCTCGCCGGCAACAACTAGAAATTGAAAAGATCTCATAGATTTCCCGATAAGATTTCTAGAGGTGCCCATGGGGCCTTCAAGCTTTCACTCCAAGAGGGTTAGGTGGATATTTTTGAAAGACATGGTGTACACTTTCTATAATAAAGAAAGAAATCAAAAATCATTTCACTAGTTAAAAGTGATGTGCTATTTTTCCCATGCAATATCTATACTTTTCAACGTTTACATGGTAAGGAGTGTTGTGAACAGAATCTGGATTGGTTTTCAGATAATTAAATTTGAACAAAAATTAATAAAAGTTTATTCGTACTCTTTTCATTTTTACTGCATATACAATGGTTTTATGTTTTTCAAAGTGAAAACTGCTTCCGATAATTACAAAAATGAAAACAACATTCATACAAAATAGTAGATCTCCTGAGTGTTCTTCATGTTGAAAAATAGCAGGATTTATTTATAAGCCATGGTGATTGAAAGCTGTACTTTTTTATGAATCAAAGCAAAAGTATAATACAAAGAAGGGGCTTAGAATTTTTAGAACACTATCCCGAGGATGAAATTTCCATGGAAGAATTGCTGCCAGGGGTTAGTAATCTCGAATTAGAGGCGAATCCCTTCGCTATGGAAAACCGAAAACCCCCATGCAGAGGGGGATCTGGAACCTCCTTTTCTCCTTCCAGCGTCTGCACTACCTCTCTCATCGAAGGTCTGCTATGGGAATCCTCCTGGATGCAAATAAAACTGATCTTCAATACTCTGATAGCTTCATCTCTATCGAAATCATCATCACCTGCAAGTCTCAAATCGATCACCTCCGACTCTTTTCCAACAACAGCCATGGAAAGCACCCAAGAAGGAAAGTAACACTTATCGGATTCAACCACCTTACTATAGTTCTTGTGCCCTGCAATAATCTCAAGAACAACCATTCTGAAGCTGTAGATATCAATCTTCTCAGTGATTGAGCATTCCAGAAGCCACTCCGGGGCGAGGTAGCCTAGCGTGCCTCTCATCGTGGTCACCACGTGGCTCTCCTTGCGGTTAATGAGCATCTCCATGCCAAAATCGAATACCTTGGCCACAAAATTCTCATCGAGAAGGATGTTCTGAGGCTTCACATCCAAATGAATGATCTTAAATTGACATTCCTAAAGTAAGTAGGCAAGGCCGTGAGAGATACCCAATACAATATTGAATCTAATCAGCCAAGTAAGGAAGCTTGTGTTACTTTCATCGAAGAACCATCGGTCTAAGGAGTCATTGGGCATGTGGTGTTGCCATGATACCGAGACGAGCCGATCGCACAACCACAACATTTCTTGCCCTCTTCCATGCCCCATTCCATGTAGTGCTAGTGCTACTTGTGTTGTACCTCGTCCCTCCTCTTTTTAAACGCTGCTCTGAAAAATGAGCAGATAAATTCAACCAAATTCGAAATTATCTGGAGTGTGCCCATCAACCAAATTCGAAATTCAAATTTGAAATTTCAGTTAGCGGGATAAATTCAAATTTCAATAAGTGGTATGTCACTTCGTAGGTAGGCGAATGCTATCCATGTTATGGATGCGCTATGGTATGACATGAGAAATGGACGACCATGTAGCAACCGCCTCCCAATCATTGGGCTGCTGCATGGTGGATAACCTTCGCCTGTGACTGACTCTGTCCTCCTGAGACCATCCCATCAAACCAGTGGAAGTGGAAGATATTAAAGAATTGACGGAAATATGAAAATTGATTGATTTGGCGAGCATCGCTGAAAACAAACGTAGTAGGCTAAATGTTCTACTTTTTAGAGAGGTTTTTTGGTAATTTTTTTCATTGATTTTGCTCGAATGGGTGATGAATGGTTGAATTTGCAGATGTAGATTTGAGTGGCTAAGTTTGTATAATTTGAGTGCCCCAAGGGTTTTTCTGCATGATGAATTCATTTATGCATTCAGAAAAGCAATTTAAACAAAAAAACCTAAAGATTTTGTCCAAATTTACATCATCGGATTCTAGCTAATTCTTGCCAAAACCCTAAAAAATAAAACATTTAACCAATAAACAAATTGAATGTCAACATTGTCGGTCCATCAAGATAGAAAGAAAATGTAACGCAATGACAATGGATGATGGAAACTCTTCAATTGTGTGGAAAAATTTCATTGTTCAACGTAGAAAAATATGAAGTGATCATCATATTCACCACCAAGTGCATCTGTCAAATGCAATTGGACTATTATTTTGATGACTTTCCAATCTTCTAGTCATTGGCATTTTCGTTATAAAATTTCAAACATATAATAAAATTTATTTAAATGACTTTTACATCTTAGGTCACGGATCATAAAATTTCCAAGGAAATATAAAGTTTGACGATGTCAAAAGATGAATTTTAGATCTCCTTATACCCATCACCATCTTTTACGTATTTCTCTTCTCGTGGACTCGTAATTTCTCTCTCACACTTGTCGTTTCTTTCAACTCCCATCTCATCAAATCAATGAGAGATTATAAGGAATGGATTGGAATTTGAAATCCAATGTACTTGTCAAATTTGATGGCGACAACAATTTTATCAAATATTTTAAGCAATTTAGTTTACTTTTCTAAGAGATAATTTTGGTTTTTGACCAATAGACTCGTAACCGACATCAAATTCCATCCTCTTTCATCCCCGTGACCCATCTCATCAAAGCAGTGGGAGATAAGAGCATGTGACAGACCCTCCTGAGACCATCCCATCAAACAATCTTCAGAGATGGAAACAAACTAATGGCCATCAACATTCTATCCAATCCCATGACGACTAGCTATTGGAGGTTGAGGCGTGGCTAATTATGTTTGGCCCTTTTCTTCCACTCGCCAATCACTTGTTCACCAGTAAAGCGCACAAAATCAATAGTCAATAAAAAATGTCCACCTCCATGGCTCTCAACTCCCCATGAACCCCTTAATTTATCATTGAACAAACTAACACCATGCACATAAACTAGTGGTGAAGTGATCATCATATTCACCAATGTTAAATATTTCAAATTTAATACAAATTAAGAAGTTAAATTTACGATTAAAATATTTAAATAGAAACATATCAAATATATCAAGTGAAATACTTCTTCTCTAGTTTGTTGAAGATGACCATTTGTAATGTAGTCCTACTAGTAGTAGGAAGATGCTCCCAAGCATTTATTTCCCTTTCACTCGCCCAGAGGAAAACACCCAAATCCTCCTAGCCAACTAAGAGCCTAGTCGACTTCCTATCTCCAAGAAACCTTTCGGTTTCTTGACCCTCTATGCCCGCGGCTCCAAGAAAAGCAAAGCACATATGCTCTAAGAAGACTCACAAGAATTATATCTTCCCGAAATTATCCAACCTCTTAACCTCCTCCAACCTATCAACCTCTTCTCCTATTTATCAAGTTTCCACACACCCTTCCCCAAGTCTCCTCAACCAACGTCATTAACATTCATCAAYCTCCCTTATCTAGATTTTTTTGGGAAAGTTAAAATAAAACTAAAATATACATTATTTGCATAAATAACAATAAATAAAATGCAAAGTCTTTCTTCTCGTGCTAGCTTATACATGCACTTTGATAGTTTTCCCAAAATGAACATGACAACCCACCATGCTCATTTAATTCATCATACCAACCGTCAATCAAGTCAAAGAAGATATTTAATGATACTAGATATTTTTGTATGCAATATAATTTACATAGTCATTAAAACATTCAATTAAATATTTAATAATTTAGTTTAATATTTAATACATTGATTAATTTTACTAGTGTACATGTGTAGGGTATGTATGCGTAGCTAGCAGACACATAGCATGCAGATGTGCTAATGATAATCAATCATTGCATTTAGTGCATTATTCATGTATGATCATACCRAGGCATGCAGGACAACACRTGCATCATTCAATAACAATAACTAACAACTACAGTAATTCATCCATAATTGATCATTACACTTAAAATATAAAAAGAGAATAAAAATGAGTGTTTTGGAACCAAATGAGAAACRATAGTGGTACATCTAATTCCCAAGCAAGAATATCAATTAACATCRAATCATCATTCCTTCCTAACCTACTTCCATCTACCATCATATACTTTCCTCTATTGGACTAAGCTGGAGTGTTAAGTGTATTGACCTAACTTGATATAGAACCCGTAAGTGGAAGTGTCATACATATCGGCCAAACTTCCCCAGTAGGCAACTAACAATGGTCATCACATGTCTAGGGGAGCATGACTTCACACAACGCTCCCATGACTCTAGGTTTCAGAGGATAAACGGTGGTAAATACCTACACCCCTCATCATAGAACTAGGGTCAACACCCCACATAAAGACATACTATGCAACTATTGTTCTTAGAGTCACGTCATCAAACAACCACTCTAGGCAAGCTATGCGTCCTGTCAAAACCACACTTACCATAGATCATAACAATATTTTGAATGATAAATTAAATAATAAGTACAACTTATAACATACACTATCTTATTGATGTCTACAACATCCAAGTTATCTCAGCACTACAATCATTTAGCTATCACTTGAATTTTGCCTCAAGCTTTATTCTATTTTCTTTATCAATATGGACAAATGCTTCACAATCGAAAGTCTTCAAAAAAGAATAGTTTACATTTTTTGGATACGGTGTTAATTATTTTGTTTATCACTTATGGGATTATGAAAATCACAAAATCATTAGGAGTAGAGATGTCGTATTCAATGAGAAGGTTATGTACAAAGATCAGTTGCAGGGAAAGAAACAGGAAAAAGAAAAACCAGAATACATAGTGCTTGATGAGATCACTGAAAAATAAATTCCAAAGGTACCAGAAAATCAAAATGTACAACAACAAGAGAAACAGGTACCTCAAACTCATATTGATGTACATTTTGATTTTCTGATACCTTTAGAATTTCTTTTTTAGTGATCTCATCAAGCACTGTGTAGTCTGGTTTTTCTTTTTCCTGTTTCTTTCCCTGCAACTGATCTTTGTACATGACCTTCTCATTGAATATGACATCTCTACTTCTAATGATTTTGTGATTTTCATAATCCCATAAGCGATAACCAAAATCATTAACACCATATCCAATAAAGGTACACTTCTTATATTTTTCCTCAAGCTTTGGTTTATTTTCTTTATCAACATGGACAAATGCTTCACAACTGAAAGTATTCAAAAAATAATAGTTTACCTTTTAACCTGTCCATGCCTCCTATGGAATTCTACCATCCAAAGAGCTTGAAGGTCCTCTATTTATTAAATAAACAATAGTATCTACAAAATCTTCCCAAAACTGTAAGGGAAAACCAACATGCAATCTCATACTCCTTGCATGCTCCATGATTGTCTTGTTCATCCTTTATGACACACCATTTTATTGTGGTGTTCCTGGAACTGTCTTCTCTCTATGAATCCCATGGTATGAATAGTAACCATAAAACTCATTTCTGTAATATTCACCTCCATTGTCTGATCTAAGACACTTCAACCTTTTTCCTGTCTCATTCTCAACCAAAGCTTTTCATTTCTTAAAAGTATCAAAAACATCATATTTTTGTCGAATGCAACAAACCCAAGTTTTTCTAGTTGCATCATCAATAAAAGCAACATAATAATGAGAGCCACTGAGATATGATACCTGAGCTGGTCCCCATACATTTGTATGCACAATATCTAAACTTTCACTCTTCTTTTCTTTTCTGACTCTGAGAAATCTGACTCTCTTATGTTTTCCATAAACACAATGCTCACAGAAATCCAAATCAATTTGTTTAAGATCTGGCAACAAATTTCTTTTGTGAAGTATCTGCATCCCCTTCTCACTCATGTGTCCAAGCCTATGATGCCACAGTGCTATATCCACTCCTGTAGAAGCTAAAGAGATAGAAGATTCAATATTACCAGTACATAAATTCAATGTACTTACCTTCTCTCCTTTTGCTATCACCAATGATCCTTTGGTGACCTTCCACACCTTATCTGTAAATATGGATATACAACCTTCACTTTCCAACTGCCCTATTGAAATTAGATTTTCCCTTAGATTTGGAACATGTCTTACCTCTTTCAACAACAAAGGCAAAGTATGTTGCTACTACAGAGGAGAGTAAAGAGATGATTTGGTTACAGAGGTTTATAGAGGAATTGGAAAACAAGAAAGAGAATAGCAGGTTCTACTGCGACAACGAGAGTGTCATTCATATTTGAAAGAAATCAACCTTCCATTCGAAGACTAAGAATATACAACGCAGGTACCATATCATACGATACATCTTGGAAGATGGAAATTTGATGTTAGAAAAGATACACACTAGCTAGAATCCTGCACACATGTTAACAAAGGGAGTAACCAAGGAGAAAATGAGTTCCTTCTCAGTTTAGTTGGTCTTCAAGCATGAAGGTGAAGATGAGAAAGTTTTCAGATCCAAGGTGGAGTATACTCCAGCAGGTACAACAACAATGGAGTTTTTGTGATCAGTATCTAAGTGGGAGATTGTTGGTTGTGGAGCCTGATTCTCTTCCTGTTTCACAGGTCTTTGTTTTCAACCGTGTTTATACCCCATGAAGACTGTACACCCCTCCACGCGGGGAGGTTGCAGGGGGGGATTTCCCCCCCTACGGGGTCCGGGGGGCTTATCCCCTTGGCTGGGGGTCCGGGGGCAAGCAGGCCCCCGAAGGATTTTTTTTTTGTAAATGTATATTGTAATTTCATAGTAAATATGGACCATTCATTATAAGGTCGCAGATCTGATGGTAGAAGTTATGTTAGGGTTTTTTTCCCTAGAAGGAAACCCTCTTTTATAAGGGAATTGTATTGTGGTTGTGTATCATTTCAAATATTGTATTCTGAGAGAGGAAACTGTGAGAGAAAGAAGAGGAAGTTACAATGGGTGTGTTGTAGGTTGTATCTCTTCATTTGCTGGATAACAATAAAGGAAGGAATTGGCAATTTCTTTGGTGGACGTAGCCCACACTAGGTGAATCACATATATCTGTGTCTCTATTGTATTGTGTATCTTTTGTGTTTTATTTCCTCATTTTTTTTATTGCTCTGCGATCCTTTTTTTCTTACAATTATTTGATTCCCTAATTATATACAATAGGACATGGGAGGTTCACCTGAGTTAGTTGGATGAGATAGGTGGCATTGTGGCCATGAAAATGGTCTTTCATTTGGACCATATGATCAGTGTGAAGAGTGCACAGGGGGAGATACAAACTATGTTGGAGTGGTTCACAGACATTGCAACAGGCATTGGGAGTGGTGGACTTCCAATTTGGTGGTGGGATCCTAACATTCATCAGAGTGATAGATTCCTTCAGATGATGAGGATGATTGACAAGGTCATGTCAGTGATTGGGCCGCGTCTTTGTGAGGATATTGTGAGGTGATTTTTTGATATTTTTCCTATAGGATGAGGTAAATTTTCCCTCGTGATACCCAATATTGAGTCTATCCGCAGGTTGGTAGACTATGACTTCACTAAGATGCCTGGGCGAGACATGATCCAAGATAGTGAGTTCAATCCTTTCAGGAATTTAATCTTGGGGGCCTAGGAGAGGAGAGAGAATTCTGAGCATGGTGATCATACGATTATGACCAGAGGGGTGCGGGGTCATCATGATCGTTCCTCGTGGAGGTTAGCTTGGGACCTTAGGACTATAGATCTTGACAAATTGACATTCAATACAGATGAGATGGCTAGTTTTTGCTTTCCAGAGTTTACTCTTGAAATGCTTAGGATTGGATGCATGGAAGAGTGGTCTTTTGAGGAGTTAACCGAGTTTGTGCAACTTACAATTGTATGGATTATCAGAGGTAGCCAAGGGGATTTTTGCGTTAGAATCGTGAAAATCAGTGCTATGAGTAGATAGTGGGAGAGCATGTTGATAGATTGCATCACAGGTGTACCGAGGGAACAGAGGGAAGATAGTGGGTGTGCAACATTTTTCCAATTAGCAGAGTTCACACACTTCCCGACAATCTCTTCAAAGCATGGGGTAGCACAAGTGACATAGCCATCCAGTGGATAGATGTTTAGAGGCCATAAGCAGCCCAAATTTATTGTCAATAATCAGGACAGACTTCCTTCTTCGATATTCTAGATCAAGTATGATAGTGTATTTGCAGGTCGTTACTTCACTAGGAGGCCTATGTAGACTACTATTCATGATAGTAGGTCCATCCCTTACAAGTATTTCAGCTTGGAGTCCTAGGAGAGGAGGATACATAAGGGGCACAATGATCATACGATTATGATCAGAATGGTGCAATGTCAGCATGGTGGGTCCTTTCTGAGATTAGATTGGGACCCTAGGATCTTAGTATTAGTCAGTCCAATAGCTAACACAGAGATAGGAGCCAGTATTTTATTTCATGAGATTGGATCCCTAGTAGAGCAGTACTTTGAGGGGTTGATCGAGTTGTTGCAGTATCGAGTTGCTCTACTTATTGGAAGTATTCAGGAGGTTTCTTGTGTCAATACATTGTTGGATCACGCATTGAGTGAAATATGCTTCACATATCCCAAGGTGATTTTGGACCCTGGTATCATTTTCAATTTCAGCCTGGTTCAGTCAATAGGGCATCTAGTTCTCATGGTATTACTTCAGGACAAGCAATCTTTGGGAAGGGAGGACTATGATGTTTCCATTTTTGGATTTCTCTGCTTTGTAGTTAGAGTTGACCTTTGGGGTTTATGCCAGCCTAAACAGAGAGTTAAATGGAGGTTAATAGTGGACTCATAGGGTTTGAGGGAATTGTATGAGGCCCATCCTATCCCATTTACCATATTTTATCATCGAGATCATTTATGCACAGTTCGTTCTTGGTTCCGTGGCATTCCGACGATTCGCGTAATTTGGCTTATTATTGAGCATAATTTAATTAAATACATTATTGGTGTTATTCAGATCATGTTATCTGAGAGAATACCTTGGTGTAATAACTCATTGGAATCAGGACAAAAATATCTCAAGGTTGGGACGATGAGAAAGGGGCTTCCAACATCCAAAAATGTCTTAAATCCAATTAATCACTTTAGGAGATTAAAAAGGGAATTAATTAATTGATTCTTTAATGTCATTGGAGCGGGAAATTAATCTTTTTTAAAAAAGGTGACATTGAGTAATTGGAAAAAAGGCGCCTAAGTGACTATTGAATTAAAAAAGTCACTTTAACTTATTAAAAGGGTAAAATGGTCGCAAAAGGGTCAATGAGGGAATACAAGGAGAATGAGGGGCACCCTCTCTCATTGTGCATATTGTTAATTTCTAAAACGGAGTTGAGACAACTCTTGTGGCTTTGGCTCTTGGGATGAAAACCCTAGAGAGTTTGGAAGATTGGTTTTGATGGTGAAACTATCCACCCTAACTGGTCGAAAGAAGGAGATCATACATATTTCTTCATTAAGCTTCATTTGCAACTAAGTTTGTCTTCTTATCGTTGGGATTTCTTGCTAGTGGTAGATTTCTTTTATTGTAGTTGAGTCATTTTGTTTAGCAACAGAGTCTTGTCATGTGTGGGTCGAATCTTTATTGAGGAGACCAATTTTATCAAGGAGAATAGAGTTAGTGGGACACTGGTTGAGTTTTATACCAATATGGGTGCATTTCTTGAATCTGGGCAGCATATTTACTTGTTGGTCAAACCTTTCCATTTGTTGGTTGTGTACTTTGCAAGAGGGTCGAGTTAACTCTATTTGAGTAGTGAATCCTAGTGTGGGGGTCAATTCATCTACCAGTGGACTGGGAACTTCCTTGTTGGTCGAGTTGAGTGTTGTGGGCCTGCATTTTTTCTTGTTGGGTGCATTAGGACTTTGATGTGTCGAAATAAGATGGTATAGGTCTGATCTCTCCATTGTTTAGACCAATTTTGGATGCA
>ML813523.1:25466-38789 GCA_009831015.1 Picea engelmannii | reverse complement strand
ATGGATCCTACTTACAACAGGATGCAATATTCAACGAGATCAAATATATTCAAGCACTAAGCATATCAACATAGATCAGATCTAGCATCTTATTCCCATTTTTATGCACTAAGCTATCATATCATAGTCATCTAACATACATCAGTGCACTAAGAATTAATCATATGAATAAGGAAACAACCATAATGCATGAAGCAAGCATAATACACAAAGCAACCACAACACAGGATATACGTGGTTCACCCCCAGCCTGGGGCTATGTCCACCAACTCTTCTTCTCTTTTATTGCCTTCTGTCAATCTTCTACATGCACAGAGCCATGAGATCTTACTCCGCATAGGACAGGAGATCTATGTGCACTTCGCTAGATCCTCCTTCCCTGAGTTACAACACAAAACCTTTTCACAGTCTCTTACAATCACTTTCACTTAGCTCTGTAAGTTCTCAACATAGCATGAACGAAGCATATACAATTGGTACTTAGCACTCAACAAGGTACCAAAAACCCTTCTCTAAAAACCCTCCTCTCTTCACATCTCCTAGACTTCTATTTATATATTACAAAAAGGGTCTAAACATGGTTAAACCCATGGGCCGGCATCCCCATACCCGTTACATAGTCCAAAACCCAAAAATCCCTAAACAAGGGGCTGAGATCCCGCAATCTCCACTACGAATTGTGCTCCACCTTCGATAGCCTGTCGAAGTCCCAAAATAGGTCAATCATGACCAAGTATCCTCAAAACTTGGTTGAGGGCCAACAAGACCCCAACACTCACCTGTGACGCATCCTGAGTCACTCTGATCTAGGTAGTTCTGCCTCAAAATCCTTGAGCTTGGATCAAGCTGATTTGGCCTATTGCTGTGCCAAGGCCTCTTGCTTGGTGAACTCTTGGATAATTGTTTCTTTGATAGGTCCCTCTAAGTGCTATTCAACTGCAGTGATGACTTGTTCCAGTTCTGCTCCTCGGCCTTCAATCTCCATGAATAGTTGGTAAGCCTCGTCGTGAATTGGTTGGAGCCTCTAAGTCACTTCCATGACTCTCCTCTGAATTGTGTGGACCTACTGTTGAGCAATGTGTTGTTCATGGGATCACTTCATTCTCTCAACTACTGACAGGGGCTTCAACTGTGCCTGTACTATTGCTGCTTGCTACTTTGCCTCCTCGAGCTGTGACTCCAATGATTTTAGTTCAGGGTCTTCAGTAAGTTGCTCGTAGGTTTGTGCACTTTTGTTTATTAGCTGTTGAAATTCCAGAGGGAATGCTCTGATCCTCTCAATTGCACTTCGAGCAGTGGATTCTCTTTGGTCTCATACATCCTGCAGGGTACTTGGCACTGTTCGTAGCTCTAGATCTGTGATTTTCTGTTGAAACTATTGAATAACTTCCACAAGCTGCACTACTTGATGCTCTACTAGTTCTTCCACCTTCTGATCTAAGCCTGTCATAGAGAGAAGGGCTTTGCTAACTGATTCTTTAACTCCGAGCTGCTCTGCGAGCAATTTCTCTTTCTATTGCTTAACCTGCACTCTCTCCTCTTCGAAATTGGTGTGGAGGTCATCTTTCTCCTATTGTGCAACTTGACGTTGCTCTACCATTTCCTCTTGTGCTTTCTTTAGGGCTAGTGTAGCCTATTATTTCTCTTCTTATGCTCGACGAAGGAAAGCTTTGGTTGCATCAACTATTCTGTAGAGTTGATCAAGCTCGTCTCCCAACTTTGGCTCTTTTGATGGTGGGGGCGCAATGGATACTGTGCGACTGGATTGAAGGGCCTGCTGTACCCCTTTGAGTTCTGCCTCAATCCTATCATACATGGTTACTTGTTTGGCTTCAGTGTTCTACAAGAGGTCTTGTGATACAACTACGATGATGAAGTTGAAGTCATCGAGCGTGAGTACAATCTACAGCTTAGTCTTGGTGGCTTTGGACTTCTTCCATGAAGTAGGTTTCATGGGAGAAGCCTTTCTTTTCTTGGAGGGATAAGTCTCATCAATGGGATCCCTAAGTGGTGTTACTTCGCCTTGCTTCTACTGATCTTATTTTCCATTGGTCTCTTCTCTATCTACTTTTTCGTCACCTCCTTGTCCAGGTGATCCTGAAGAGATTTCATCTGATGTACTACTGAAGTTTTGTACTTCTTCGGTATTCTTCCTTCTGTTGGTTCTAGGTGTGTCATGTTCTTCGTGAGTGGCTTCCGAGCTGCCAATTAGTTCGGGATCAAAAATTTCTGCAGGGTCAGCAAGGATAAGAAGCTCTGCAGACCAGTCCTTAGTTATCTCTTCGAGGTACTCCTTTGTGATCTTGTAGTATGACTGGAGCTCCTCTTTATGCTCGTCTACGTGCGTAGTGATATAAATAAAATGCTTATATGCACGGAACTTCATGAGAGGTATGAACTGGTGTAGGGTGTTCGACATCATGAAAGGGACAACCATAATAGCCCTCTTTAGCTGGAGATAGTATGTGTGAAATACTGCGTTCGACTTCCATTGTTTTCCCATATCGCTCGAGTACCAGAGCATGGTGAACTTCATAGCGAGTGGATCAAATAGCTCAATGTCTGGGAAGGTCACACCTTCTAGCATCTCCCAAGAAGTAAACACCATGAGGATCAATAGCTAGCTAAAATGGAACTCATAGCCTTGATCTTGAGCTTCTCGACAATCCAATTCTAGTTGGTTGACTAGGTACTTTGCCCAGTTCATTTGGAGTCCTTCTACACATTTTTCGGTGAGGTCAACAACGAATCCTGTGACCTGCATAGGTATGTTCTTTCTCACCAACTTTCCTGCAATCAGCAGGGAGGCCAGGCGCATTGCACCATTCTGGATATAAGCTACCTTGTAGCCTCACATCCCCTTTTCTACATCGCCATATGTGTCTTTAATTCTCTATGCCAAGGTGCGATATGAAACCTTCCCTGGGTAGAAGTCCTATGGGTCGGGTCCCTGCATGCTCAATTCGGTGATCCTATGGATCAACGTCGGATCGACTGTGATGCATCTATATAGCCATAGATAGCCACCATGGTAACATGATAGCAGGATATTAACACATGTGTTAACCTCTTGGTGCCTTCCAAAATGTGGAATCTTCATCACATTCAAGATGGTGGACTACGTGAGGTTCATAGTCCATGGTTGGGGGATTATTTATGAGTTTTTCCCCTTCATCCTAGTCAAATATCTATGAGGAGCAAGCACACTGTGGTTCTTGTAGTCCCCTAGGCTGAAGTTGTTGAATTTTAATGTCGCGATCTTATCCTGCTATGTTCTAACTACATGTATCCCCTTCGGGAGGTATGCAGTAACCATGGTGTAATGAAAGTCCCTCGGGACACTGTCACGACTCACCGTGCCAGCCAAAGTTGAGATTTAGTCGGGCAGGATAGTCAGGATTAACTTCACATTTTCCAAGTCATCTCGATGCTTGGTTATTTTCTCAGCTGCAGCGTGGGATGGTCTAGATCTGTGAGCAGTCGATGGGGAGGCTTGCGCTCCTCTCGTCGACGAGGCTTTAATACCCGCGGACATTAATTTTTCATCCATTAGATCAATGAGAACTTCTTCAACCGACTTCTCTATGGCGCTGAGTTCATCCGACATGCATGCTCATATTGGATGACTCAGGTGGATGAATGAGTGCTCAAAGCAATAGAACAGGTGTCGATCTCAATAAACGCAACGCGGTAGCAATGAATTGGATTGGATACAATTCGAAAAATTGTTTTCGGTGCAACCGTTGATGCAATAAGTAGACAACGATTTAAAAAATCTCTCTAATGTATGAGAGGTCTTCATCAATGTGGTTCTGTTCATTGCGGCGTGGTCCCAACGGTCTGATGGCGAGCTTTCTAGCCATAATTATTGTTCTAATCGTTCGGGGGCATCTGTCTAACGGTCATAATGCCTTCAACAACTATATTTCTTTGCCATGGAGAAGTGCCATGTTGCGCTATTCTGATATCCTAATGAAGTTCCAGTTTTGCAAACCTTCCTTCTACGAAGTCCCCTTTGGAACATTCTACAACTTTTCTATTTTTTCTCTCTTCTTGCTGAGCTTTCTAGCCTTCTTCCCTGTAATCTTTGTCTCGGTATTCCTCTTTCCATTCTAATTCTTATCTCATTTTGGCATAGTAACTTTGCGCTGTTGAAATTCTTCCATAGGGTTTAAGGGAAATATTTCTTCTTTATCTAGAGTAGGTGCTTCACTCTTCTATGAGTCTTCTTGTGTTCTTTCAACTTCGACATCCAAGTTTCTGGTTCTGAATAGATTTGATCTATTCTCATGTTCTTCAATCAAGTGTGCTATCCTCCTAGTCATGAAATCTTTTAATTCTTTCTTTTTCTGTTCTAATACTTCCTCTTCTTTTGTTTTGGCCTGATCCTTCTCAATCCAAGTTTTTCCTAGTAGCATAGAAAATGGGGCGCTGTTCTCAATAAATTTAACAACCTCAAAATATTCCTCTGTCGAAGTTCCATGAGCACTCATAGATATCTGGGGGACTCTTTCACATAGGGTTATCAAATTTCCTCTAAATAATCCTATTCCTCCCAAGGAAGGAATCATAGTAGGCTTTCCTAAAATTTCCCAGGTTCTTTCTGTGATGATATTCCCCTGTGTTTCTTCATCTAGAACACAGTCAATGTCGAAGTCTCCTATTCTTGTTTCTATGCATTCTTTTTCTTTGAAGATCTCTGATAAGTTGATATTTCTATGATCATTCAAGGTTTCTTTCATTTTTAGTAATACATTCTCTGATTCTTTCCAGGATTCTATCACGTTCTTAGTTTCTTGACCTTCCTCAGGGTTTCGATGTTTCATATTCATTCTTTCAATATTAGAAATCATTCTAGGGAAATCCAAAACTTGATGGTCCATAGATTTACAACAAAGATAACTAGGTATTTGATCAGGGCATTCCTTAGCAAGATGTCCCGGTCTTCTGCAACTGTAACAAATAATTAATCCTCTTTTTCTTTTAAATGATCCCATCCTTTCCTGTACCATGCACTCAAATTATAGTAGCTAACCTGCAAAAAATTCTTTCTAGGGTCCTGCATCCATTTGTTAGTCCAACCATTATTTCTATGCATAGGAATAACATGTCTTTCACTATTCTTACCAAATCTATTCATATCAAATATTCTTTCTTCTAGCTGTGCCCTAGTGTTCAAGCTAGGACAAAATTTATCAAACATACCTAGATTTATACTTCCTAAACAAAAATTTCCACTTATCTTACCTTTTCAATCAAAACTTTTCATTGTTCTTACCTTTATCAGAGCACAAAGCTTTAAAATATTGCCTCTTTTCTTCATATCTGACTTCTCTTTTTAACACAAAGCTTCACAAGTTAGGTATAGTACGACACACTAGGGAAATAGATCTATGCACAAAGATTTCTCTTTTCTTCAGTTCCTAGCAATCACAGTTTCAGGTCAGATTTTTGCACAGAGCTTCCTTTTCTTTAGTTCCTAGCAATCACAGTTTCAGGTCCCGACAATGAAACCATTTGTTGGCACAGGGGCAAACCCGGGGGTTCAACGCTTCAACAATGCACCAACAAAACCCTAAATACTGACCCTTTCGGTAACACTTGTGAAGAATATGAAGTCTCACCTGAGGTAGAGGCAAGGGTGGTTGCAGGACTCCAGTGTCTGCAACCTTAGCTAGGACACCGATCTGTGATTACCAACCCTAATAGAGCACTTAACAGTCAATATTCATCATTATTTAACCTTAGTTTACAATGCGGATGGATCCTGCTTACAGCGCAACGCAATATTCAACGAGATCAAATATATTAAAGCACTAAGAATATCAACATAGATCATATCTAGCATCTTATTCCCATTGTTAGGCACTAAGTTATCATATCATAGTCATATAACATACATTAGTGCACTAAGCATTACTCATATGAATAAGAAAACAACCATAATGCACGAAGCAAGCATAATACACAAAGAAACCACAACACATGATATATGTGGTTCACCCCCAGCTTGGGGCTATGTCCACCAACTCTTCTTCTCTTTTATTGCCTTCTGTCAATATTCTACATGCACAGAGCCATGAGATCTTACTCCGCATAGGATAGGAGATGTGCACACACTTCACTAGATCCTCCTTCTCTGAGTTACAACACAAAGCCTTTTCACAGTCTCTTACAATCACTTTCACTTAGCTCTGCAAGTTCTCGACATAACATGCACGAAGCATATATAATTGGTACTTAGCACTAAGAAGGTACCAAAAACCCTTCTTCAAAAACCCTCCTCTCTTCACATCACCTAGACTTCTATTTATATATTACAAAAAGGGCCTAAACATGGGTAAACCCATGGGATAACATCCCCATACCCGTTACATAGCCCAAAACCCAAAAATCCCTAAAGAAGGGGCCGAGATACCGCGATCTCCGCTTTGACTTGTGCTCTGCCTTCGACAGTCTGTCGAAGTCCCAAAATAGGTAAATCATGACCAAGTATCCTCAAAACTTGGTCGAGGGCCAACATTGATACATATATTATGCAGCACATGATTCCTTTAAATCCCGGATCCAAACCTTTTAAGCATAAATATAGACAATTCAATCCATTGTTGCTACCTATAATTGAAAAAGAGCTGAAAAGGTTGTTGGATGCTAAAATTATAGTACCAATGAGATACTTAGAGCGGGTAGCTAATTTAGTACCTGTCATGAAAAAGAATGGAGAGATAAGGCTTTGTGTAGAATTCAAAAATCTGAACATATGTTCTCTAAAGGACAATTATCCATTACCTAAGATGGATCATATTCTATGAAGAGTAGTAGGGGAAAAAATAATCTCTATGCTTGATGGCTATTCAGGGTATAATTATATATCAATGATGGATGAAGATAAGAATAAGACAACTTTTACCACTCCCTGGGGCACTTTCATGTATGAAAAGACGCCTTTTGGATTAATGAACGCAAGAGAAACATTTTAGAGAGCTATGGATATTTCATTTGTTGGTGAGAAAGACAGATTTATGGTTATTTATCTTGATGATATTACTGTGTTCTCAACCTCTAATGATGAACACTTTCATCACTTGAAGCAGACATTTGAAAAATGTAGGAGGTATGGTATATCATTAAACCGTAAAAAATCTCATTTTTCCATGGAAGAAGGAAAATTTTTAGGACATATTGTTTCACCAGAAGATATCAAGATAGATCTTGAAAGGGTAAAGGCCATTATGTAGATAGACATTCCAAGGAATAAGAAGTCTATCCAATCTTTCATAGGTAAAATCAATTTCTTGAGAATATTTATACCAAATTTTGCAGAAATCATCAAGTATATTACTAATATGTTGAAGAAGGATACAAAAATAAAATGGATACCAGAAGCAAAGGAATATTTTGAAAAACTTAAGTAGGCTCTTATCCAGACACCTTTCCTCATCATCCCTAATTACTCTAAGGAGTTTTTGATTTTTTTATTTTCCTTTGAAGACACTATAACTGCTGTTCTCTTACAAAGAAATGACTAGGGGTATGAAAAAACTATCTCTTTCTTTAACAAGACTCTCAGGGATTCTAAACTAAAATATGATATTATGGAAAAACATGCATATGCTCTGGTGAAGGATTTAAAATATTTCAAGGTATATGTCCTACAATATGAGATTACTGCATATGTTCCAAGTAGTGTAGTTAAATAAATTTTGGTCCAACCTTATTGTGAAGGAAAGAGGGGGAAGCGGATAACTAAACTTCTGGAATACAAATTGACTATAAAGCCTACTCAATTAATAAAAGGACAAGGCCTTTCCAAATTTATGACATAGTCAAATGCCAAAGCAATTGGATTATATCATTTCTCTAGAAAATCAAAGAATTCATCATTTCAGATTGAGGAATTTGGCTCACAGGTAAGCAACAAATATTTTTCCTCACCATGGTACAAAGATATTATCTTTTTTTCTGCTAAATCTTCAGTCTCCTCCTGATTTAGATAAATCCACATGTAGATCACTTAAATTGAAATCAGTGAAATATTTCATTATTGATCAAATCATTTTTTGGAAATATCCTAATGGAATTATTTTAAGGTGTGTTGATGAAGAGGAAGCAAATTTTTTTTTCTGTGATTTACACCAGGGTGTTTGTGGGGGACATCACCATTGGAAAGGCACTACTTTCAAAATTTTAAGAGCGTGCTACTATTGACCTGTACTATTTTTTGACATATTTTCTCAGGTGAGGGCATGTGAACCATGCCAAAAGTTTGAAGGAAAACAAAAACTTATGTCCCTACCTTTAAAACCCATCATTGCTCACGGACCTTTTCAACAGTGGGGCCTAGACCTCATTGGAGAAATCCATCCTTCGCCTAGAATGCATTGGATAAATCCATCCTTCATCTTCTAGAAAACATAAATGGGTTCTCATAGCCACATATTAATTTACCAAGTGGATTGAAGTAATCCCAACCCAAAATGCAGCAGACAAGGTAATCATGGATTTTCTTGAAGGGCATATTTTTTCTAGTTTTGGTTGTCCTAAGATGTTGATTACTGACAATGCTCAAGATTTAAAATCAAATTCAATGGTTGATTTTTGCAATAAATATAACATCAAATTGGTCGATTCCACTCCTTATTATCCCCAAGGAAATGGGTTAGTTGAATCATCCAATAAAAGCCTCATAAGGATTATCAAAAAATTACTTATAGAAAACAAAAGGTCATGGGATTCCAAATTAAAATTTTGCCTATGGGCTGATTGGATCAGTAATAAGAAATCTATTGGAACTTCCCCTTTCCAAATGGTGTATGGAACAGAGGTTGTCTTTCCAACTCAATTGGGTTTACATGTTCTTAAATTTTCGCAAGAGGAGTTAGAAGAACCCAATGACATTCAAAGGAGAGTTTTCCAAATGATAGAGGTTCAATAGACTAGAGAAAAGCTGGATCAAAAAGTTGTTATTCATCAGAGAAAAGTCAAAGAAACTTTTGATAAAAATACAAAGAAGGATATTTTCCAAGAGGGAGATCTTGTATTGAGATGGGATGCTAGACGAGAGGACAAATCTAAAAATGGTAAGTTTGACAACTTATGGTATGGTCCTTTCAAAGCAGTCTGGGTGATGAACACCAATACCTTTCTCTTACATAATTTGGATGATAGTGAGATTTTAGGAGGCCCAGTAAATGGGAGATTCCTGAAACATTATTTCTTTTAAAATCAGTCAGTGAGTTCAGTTTGTACAACAGGGTTTTACTTTTTGAGCTCAAATAAAGACTCCATATACCCAATGGAATTGTTTCTTTACAGTTTCTGCACTACAACAAATCCCTGTGATTAGCTCCCTTTTTAGCTCCCTTTTTTGCTTCCACTGGCTGTTTTAATGTATTTTTATCCATTTTTTTGCTAAAGTTGGCGCTATTTATTGGGAGGGCACTATTTATGGAGCTATTTGTGCCGAGGAACAAAACTGGGCGCAATTAGCACCTAATTTAACTCCCTATTTAGCTCCCAGTTTAGTTCCCAGTGTAGCTTCCACTTTAAATCCTAGTTTAGCTCCCAGTTTAGCTCCCATTTTTGCTCCCAGTTTAGCTTCTAGTTTATCTTCTATATTAGCTTCCTTTTTAGCTTCTATTTTGGCTTCCAATTTAACTCCCAATGTGCCTAAATAGTAATTTTGTTGAGATTTTTGGGGTTAAGTGGTTAGAGGATTTGGGGATTAGGTTATTTATGGATTTTAGGTCTAGGGATTAATGGTTAATGGATTAGGGGTTACCGTTTAAGGGATTAAGGGTTAAGGGATTAGGGGTTACCATTTAAGGGATTAAGGGTTAAGGGATAAGGGGTTACAGTTTAAGGGATTAAGGGTCAATGGCTAATGGATTTGGGGCTTAGGGGTTAGGTAGTTTAATGATTAATTGATTAGGGATTTTATATGGTCAAGGGATTAATGACATCCATCGACCCTACACATAATCATTGAGATCGTCCACGTCTCATTTTCATCATCCGTCATTTCCATATGTAGAATCTTTGTGGAACTGATCTCTTGAAATGCCATGGAACTTCCAATACACCCATCACAAATATTGTCTTCCATTGACCCCTCACAATGAGTAGTGAATAGGGCCAATGTTGAAATTTCTTCAGTTTGTGCCTGTATGCATCAAAATTTGACATGGTTAGACTAGACACATGCATTGATGGTATGGGAGGGTTTCAAGACTCAAGGATGTCTGATGTCCCCACATAATCTTTGATATCATCCATGTTTTCATCAATGTTCCTAATGAACGTCTCATTGTCATCATTTGTCATTTCCATCTATAGAATATTTGTTGGAAGTTTCTTGAAATGTCATGGAACTTCCAATTCACCCACCAAAAATGTCATGCACCGACCCCACATAGTGAGCAGTGAATGTGGCCAACATTGAAATTTCTTCAATATGTAACTGTATGCGTCGCAATTTGACATGGTTAGACTAGACACATGACTTGACGGTATGGGAGGGTTTCAAGACTCAAGGATGTATGATGTCCCCACATAATATTTGAGATCGTCCACATTCGCATCAATGTTCAACATGGATGTCTCATTGTCATCATTCGTCATTCCCTTCTATAGAATCATTGTCAGAACTATCTTGAAATTTGACATGGAACTTCCAATACACCCATCACAAATTTATTCCACCGAACCTGCACATGGAGAAGTGAATGGGGCCAATGTTGAAATTTTTTCAATCTATTCCCATATGCATTGAAATTTTACATGGTTAGACTAGATATTTGCCTTGATGGCTTGATGGTATGGGAGGGTTTCAATACTTATGTATGTTTGATGTCCCCACATAATATTTGAGATTGTCCATGTTTGCATAAATGTTCAATATAATGGATGTCTCATTGTCATCATTCGTTATTTCCATCTATAGAATATTTGTCAGAACTCTCTTGAAATGTCATGGCACTTCCAATACACCCATCACCAATGTCATTTTTCATCGACCTCGCACAATGAGCAGTGAATGGGGCCAACATTGAAATTTATTCAAACTGTGCATGTATGCATCGAAATTTGACATGGTTAGATTAGACACATGCCTTTACAGTATGGGAGGGTTTCAAGACTCGAGGATGTCTGATGTCCCCACATAATCTTTGAGATCATCTATGTTTGCATCAACTTTCATAATGGATGTATCATTTTCATCATTCATCATTTCCATATGTAGAATCTTTTTTGGAACTCTCTTGAAATGTCATTAAACTTCTAATTCATCCACCACAAATGTCATGCACCGACCCCACATAGTTAGTGAATGGGGCCAACGTTGAAATTTCTTCATTATGTTCCTCTATGCGTCAAAATTTGACATGGTTAGACTAGACACATGCCTTGATAGTATAGGAGGGTTTCAAGACTCAAGGATGTATGATATACCCACATAATCTTTGAGATCATCCATGTTTGCATCAACGTTCATAATGGATGTCTCATTGTCATCATTCGTTATTTCCATATGTATAATATTTGTTGGAACTCTCTTGTAATTTCACGGAACTTCCAATTCACCCACCACAAATGTCATGCACTGACCCTGCATAGTGAGCAGTGAATGGGGCCAACGTTGAAATTTATTCAATATGTGGCTTTATGTGTCGAAATTTGACATGGTTAGACTAAACACATGCCTTGATGGTATGGAAGGGTTTCAAGACTCAAGGATGTATATTGATGTCCCCACCTAATATTTGATATCATCCACATTTGCGTCAGCATTCATCATGCACATCTCATTGTCATCATTCATCATTCCCTTCTATGGAATTGTTGTCAGAATTATCTTGAAATTTGGCATGGAACTTCCAATACACCCATCACAAATTTCTTCCACTGAACCTGCACAGTGAGCAGTGAGTGGGGCCAACGTTGAAATTTTTTCAATCTGTTTCCGTATGCATCAAAATTCGACATGGTTAGAATAGACACATGCCTTGACAGTATGGGAGGGTTTCAAGACTTAAGGATGTTTGATGCCCCCTCATAATATTTGAGATCGTCCATGTTTGCATCAATGTTCAATATAATGGATGCCGCATTGTCATCATTCATCATTTCCATCTATATAATATTTTTTATAACTCTCTTGAAATGTCATGGCACTTCCAATGCACCCATCACAAATGTCATCTTGCATCAACCTCACACAATGAGAAGTGAATGGGGCCAACGTTGAAATTTCTTCAAACTGTGACGGTATGCATAAAAATTCAACATGGATATACTAAACACATTCCTTGACAGTATGGGAGGGTTTTCAAGACTCAAGGAGGGTTTCAAAATTCCACATATGCATCAACGTTCATCATAAACGTCTCATTTTCAATGTTCGTCATTCCCTTCTATAGAATCGTTGTCAAAACTATCTTGAAATTTGACATGGAATTCCAATACACCCATCACAAATGTCATGCACCGATCCCCAATAGTGAGTAGTGAATGGGGCCAATGTTGAAATTTCTTCAATATGGGCCTGTATGTGTTGAAATATGACATGGTTAGATTAAACACGTGCCTTGACGATATGGGAGGGTTTCGAGACTTAAGGATATATATTGATGTCCCCACATAATCTTTGATATCATCCACATTTGAATCAACGTTCATCATGCATGTCTCATTGTCATAATTCGTCATTCCCTTATATAGAATCGTTGTCGGAACTATCTTGAAATTTGACATGGAACTTCCAATATTACACCCATCACAAATGTCATGCACCGACCCCACATAGTTAGTAGTGAGTGGGGCCAACATTGAAATTTATTCAATCTGTGCCTATATGTGTAAAAATTTGACATGGTTAGATTAGACACATGCCTTGATGGTATGGGAGGGTTTCAATACTCAAGTATGTCTAATTTCCCCACATAATCTTTGAGATTGTCCATGTTTTCATTAACGTTCATTGTCATCATTCGTCAATCCCTTCTATAGAATGTTTTTCATAACTCTCTTTAAATGTCTTGGAACTTCCAACATGCCCATCACCAATGTCATCCACCAACCTCACACAGTGAACAATGAATGGGGCCAATGCTAAATTTTCTTCAAAATGTGATGGTATGCGTTGTAGTTTTACATGTTTACACTAGGTGCATGCCTTGATGGTATGGGAGGTTTTTAAGACTTATGGACATCTTTCTCTTCATCATTTCCATAATCATGTTTTTCATTTCCATCATCATCATATTCATCATGACCTGATTTCTCCATCCATGCCAACAAAGATCAAACCTGACATACCCATGT
>ML813523.1:8303-25366 GCA_009831015.1 Picea engelmannii | reverse complement strand
TGACCAGCAATACTATCTTGAAGGATGTTTGCAGCATGAACTTCCACATCATCATTTTCATTATCCTGATCTATTGAGATATTATAAAACTCATCAATGGTCTCCAAAAACCTTTGAATTTCCTGATCATCTTTAAAAACTTTCCAGTTTTTTATGTTATCTGGTATTGAGGGTTTGTGTCTTACCTCAATCTCAAACCTTAAATTGGGAAAAATGGAAGTTCTGGAATTACTGGTTGCAAGTGATAAAGAATATTCTAACCTATGTTGTTTGGTTTTATAAATGTTTTTTATCTAATGGATGATAAGCTTTGAATCTCCAAAAACAAAAATTTTATCTATGCCCATATTTTTAGCAGCTTTCAATCCTACCAGTCGAGCTTCATATTCATTGATGTTGTTGGTTGTATCAAATTCCAATTTGTATGGAAGAGGAATAACTTCTTTGGTAGGAGAAATAAAAACAATCCCAACCCTAGATCCTGCTTTGGAACAAGCCCCATCAAAGAACATTTTCCAGACTAGGTTCTCTACGTTTTCTTCAACTATAGGTATGATTTTTCTAACTACTATTTCATCTATCTGGTCACCAATGTGAAAAATAGAATAACCAAGTTCATCTTCTACAACATATATGGGATGATTACCAATATTATCATGATCACTTACCAATTAAGCCAACCTCACTTCCCTATATAGTCTTTGATGTTCTCCACCAAACACAAGTATGGTAGCATAACTGAGATCCATTTGTAGTGTGCCTCCTACTTTTTTAGCCTGTGATCTTGACAGAAGCATACCAAATTTGGGAGGTATGTCAGCCACAATTACATCCAACACCACACTTTTCATAGGTAACTGAGATAAAGTAACAAACATGTCTTTAATGACTCTCAGACATTCAACTTTCCTGGAGTCAAATGAATATAGGTCTAGATAAGTCTTAGTGATGTCTAAACCTAATTAATCCATTACCACTTTTGGCATGACATTGTGTGAAGCTCCAATCCATTAAACAATTATGTAATATTTTTCATGAATGTTTAGAGATATGGATAAGGGAGGAGAAGCATTAGACATGTCTTCAATATGAGGTCCAATGGTTATGGCAGGGTTTTCAACTTCAAGATTTATAGTATCTGAAAAGGTAACATGAAAAGGAGGTTGCAATGCTTTGAGAACCAATTTTCTAAAAGGATCAGTTTTCATCAATTCTACCAGAGGTATGGGGATTTTTAATTTGATTAATTTCATTTTCCAAACTAAAAGAAGAAACATGCTTCTCAATGTCCTTCACCTCTGTAGTGCTAACCTTGACAGGTTTTTTTTGTTGTTGATCAATTTTAACCCCTTAACTTTCTTTACTGGCCCATGATTTAACTGGAGCATTAGTCTTTTTAGTTGGAATAGGTATATCCACCTTTGGTGCATTTGATATGGACCTAAGATCATATTTTTTTCTTTTAGGTTCTTTCTGGATAATTTCTTCATCATCCTGTTCCTAAAACTGATTTAGTATAAGAGAATCTTCGTAATCTTCTTGTGTCAAATGAGTGGGAGGTAATTATGTATCATTTAAATGCACTGTAGAATCTTCTTAAGTGTCATCAATTTCTTCAACTTCTTTGACTGCATTATTTTGAAAAGGAGGCAAAACTTTATGATCTTCTTGATTTCTCCTTTCTCTGGGAAAAAATTGAAGGACATTGTTAGGCCTCCTAAACTGGTTAGGATTTATGGATCCACCTTCCTGTGTAGGTCTGCTAGGCTGTTTTGTTTCCATATTCAGCCTAGCCATTTCAGATGTTACATTTTTCAAAATTTTGGCCATTTTTTGCATCTTAGAATCATATGTTGTATGCAAAGAAGAAGAAGGGAGTTCTTCTCTTTGTTTTTTCCTGTCTCTATCACCCCTAGACTTCAATTTCTCTACTTCTAGTATGTTAGATTCTACTTCAATGGTTGCTTCCTACATTAGAATTAGAGTATCAGGCCTTCTAATTTCTCTCAACAACAGAGAAAACTCAGAATTAAAGGCATTGGAAAAAAGTAATTTTGGATGATGTTTTTGTGGGTTTGATTTCATCTGGAATTTTACTATACATTTTATTAAATCTTTTGGTAAAATCAAATATAGATTCTCCTTGTTTTCTTTTCAAAGTACCAAACTCAGTGATGTAATACAAGTAATCTTTCTTATCTCCCCAGTGTCTTAAAAATGTAGCATCCAGTGCATCAATAACACAACTCACACATGGATTTCTTATTTCAAAATATCATTAAGAAACAAGAACATGTACTTGAAAAACAATCTTAATTATGAACAAAAATAGTAAAAATTTCACTCTGTCACCCACAATTAAGGAATCATATGCATTGCAACGGAATAAATGTATTCAAGTAAGAAAAGAAACAGATAAAGATATGAGAGAATATCTGATGATCAACATGCCTTTGTCATTTATTACCAATATGAAATATAGTCTTGTCTTATAGTGGAGTTTTTACAAAAAAGTCCTTGAATGCCAAACTAATCGACCCTCATACAATATTTCTAGTGTCTTTTTAAAGAACACAAAGTACTTGTTGTTGGGAAAAACACCCTACAGACTAGCAAGCTAGGGTCAGACTTTGCATGCAGATTTGACTGAATAGAAACTAATTTTTTACCTACATCCCAAGATTTAAATCCCTTTTTCTTAGTAAATGCATGGAAAAGGACCACTTACCTTATTACCAGCGTTCAATGTCGATCCTCCGTTGTGCTTGATTACTTGTTTGCGCTGCTCCTTCCAAAGATGACCTGCACTCAAGACAAACAACAACTATGCATGCATGCTACTTCTATACTCAAGGGTTAGAAATCGAGCATAAACTAATCAAATCATAGACAACTCATGAATTGGGACAGGAAAACCATTCTTTTTATTACGTAAAGTGAATCAACTTACAAAATCTGAGACCAGCCACTACTCCTTGAACCTGATCCTGGGTTCCTCTTCTTCTATCCTTCAACTACTTTGCGTTAAATCTCCTTTGGCATGAGGAAAGGCTAAAGGGTTGGGACAATGGAATATGTAAATGGGCAGAGTTTCTTCGCTATATTTTTTCCTCCTCAAAATGGTACCCCTACCCCTTCTTTTATAGGCTAGAAGGAGCTAGGGTTTTGGACAAACCCTCGGTCATGCATGGCCGGGAGTTTTAGTTAACTGACCCATAGGTTTTTGTTTCGTCGGTAACTTTCCTTTTTTCGTTCTTTGGTAGGTACACACGGGCAATTGTGAGTCAGCCAGCATGTACATGCGTGCAGTAATGGGTTAGGACACGTGGGCCTTTAAACAAGAGGATTTTCAAAGAGTTGTTTAGCAGAGTTTTGGCAAAGAATGGATATGAGTTGGCCTGATGTCAGGTAAGCATGTGTGGTGCAATTTAGGGTTATAACATATTCCCCCTAATGTGTGAGGTCAGAAGAGAATTTGATGGTCGAAATACATTACCAATCTTTACTGATGTGCCGAAGGATTGAGCCCAAGGATCAGGAACCAGGAGGTGTCATCTGCAAAATAACAAATGTCTCACTGAGGCGGGCATACCCATGCTCGGGATAAAATAGAACCATGGCTACCAATCAAATACATTGTAGATCCATGTCAAATAACTATAAAGAGTAGCCGTGAATAATACATAGCGGAGCTACATCTCGAAATCAAAAATATATACATATAGAGTATCCATCTTCCAGAAGCTGATTTGGCCTGATGGCTAGACTTCAGAGCTCGAGCAACAACTTCAAAATCTTCCAAAACTTGGGTAGGATTGTAATATGAGTGTACGACTGCACTACCCAGAGGTCTTCGATGGCTCATCGGTCATGGACTTGATAATCTTGGTGATCGGACTGAAGGCTTCAGTGATTTCGAACAAGGACTTGATTGGACGTTTAGGATGGTTGGGTATGCAAACAAGAGACATATTGCAGAGGGGACGACTCAAGATTAGTGAAAAACTTCCCTTGGACAATAGCACGACAAGTGATAAGACTTAGGCAGCATATATGTTAATCATAAGTCTACGAAGCATGAGGCAACACAAACTCTCCATGCGTTTGGAAGAATAACCAAACGGTGGAGGACACAACTCTATATAGCGAGAAAAGCTTCCTAAGGTCATACTACATCCCATAGTCTGATGATCAAATGGACAGATGTGCTTTATCCAAAGGTGACTCATTATGCTGCCAATAAAGAAAATACTTTTCCCATCCTCTTGTTGGGGTATATTTGATTTTTTTGTTCTTTTCGATAATTTAGGAAAAAGAATAAAGGAATATTATGTTACAATGGATGAACAAGTACTGCAAACATACAAGCTCAAGGCACAAGGACAAGACTGATGTTCTAGTGAAATGATACTCGGGAAAAATCCTCCGACAGCCAAAGGTGTTAAGACACAGAAGAAAACTGTCACAAGGTTGGTGGATAAGGTATGCAAATGCGGTTGAGAAAACACACAATGGTAATGTCCTTCGATGTAAGTTTAACAAGCCCAAAGAAGGTAATCTCGATGGTTTTTCATATTTAGAGAGTCCGAAAAATCATAAAAGGAGACTTCGTTGGGGTACCCTTTTTGAAGATAGTCTAGTCAGTTCGAAAAATGGATAAACTAGCACCGATTAGACGTCAATTCAAAACCATTTTAACAAGTGTGACAAGGACAAGATCACTCGTCTATTTTTTCACTTTTAAGGAGTCTGAAAAAAGCTTAACTATGGACCTCGTCAGGAATATTCTTCTGGACCAATTTAACGAGTGTGAAAGAATAAGGTCACTCGGTGATCTTTTCAATTTTAGGGAGTTGGAAAAGAGCTTAACTATGGACTCCATCAGGGTTTCTTTTTTGTAAGTTTAGTCCCTCAAGCCCGAAAAAGAGATAAAATTATACCTGAGAGTACTCTTCTAAAGAACAGAAATTCGATAGAGTATACCTTTGTTCGTACAGTTGACTATCTGGACCGAAAAAGGGGTAAACTACCGCCGGACAGACATGACTTCAAATTTCAGTTTAACGAGCATGAAAGGCCACAAGATCGCTCGACAATCTTTTCATCTTTAGAGGGTCTGAAAAGGGATTAAAAGGAGACCCATTATTTTTGGGGAGTCCTGATGGTGAGACAAAGAGGGAAAAAGAATCATTCAAATGAGGCTCAAACTCATATTCAGGAAAGACTATATGGACTCCCGAGCCTACAGTGTTTTTAGAAATAACATGGACACCATAATGCAACTAGGACCTACCTAGGGCATCCATGTTCTGGTAATCTCTACTGCCAAGTTGTGACACTTCTATAGCAAATATGATGGTTACGTGTCACAACCTGATGGGATCGATCTTATAGCAGAGGAAAAAGACAACGAGGCGCAAAAGTCAGGGTGGTAACCTAACCGATATGCTCAAGTTGATTTTTGAAATTTTTTATGGACCATCAATATTTTCTCAAAACTCAAAAAAAATGTCCCAATACCCGATCAAATCCCTCCCATATAACTCCTGAATCACTCCAAATGGTTTTTGGTATAAAGAAACTGATAAGGGAGGCCAAAAAAGTGACAAAAAGAGGCCAAAAAGTCTATAAATAGAAGCTGGCAGCTCATTATCACCATTGTTGATTTGGAAATTGACTCTGGAGCCAAAAGACCCCCTTTGCTAAAAACAATGATTATGGGAGCTACAGTGGACAAAATGAACTTCTTCTTGGACCAAGTAAGTACAAACTCCCTTATCTAGCTATTCATTACTTCAATTTCATTTTTTAGGTTTTTTTTTGGGTGGGCGTCGACCTTAAAAAGGTCGGCCCTAGGTACACGTGGTCTGTCTCTGGACAGGTCACGTGTACATTCAGGCGGAGTAAAGTCTGCCCGCATGTACACGCGACTGTCGCCTCTACGGCCTGCGTGTATCCCCCCTTTTTGTAGTGAAAAGAAAACCAAAAGCAAGCACTGACCCTCCTTCACCTTGTTGTGTTGGCAGGATGTATGTCCAGTGGAGGGAAAGGGAGCATGAGGCAATCAGTGAGTTAGTTGCAGCAGATCCAAATGTCGTGGCCATGTTAATGCAATGCAGTTTACTAAAATTCTTTCTATGTCCATTTATGCACGCACAACCAAGGCTACTGAATGCCTTGATTGACTAATGGCACCCTGATGCAGAGTCTTTTATGCTAGAGGGGAAATCACTGGTGCCCACCACCGAGGATATCTACTTTCTAACTGGCCTCTCAAGGAGAGGGGAACCAGTCAACTTCTGGACGTTTCCTGTGGGACCGAGAAAGATCTCAGAACTGATAGTCGAGCATTGTGAGGTTGGAACTGATGGTGTGGGCTCCCAGGTACATATTAGTAAGATTACTAGCTTAGCGCTGCAGACTATATTATTACTGATTGGGTGGATTACCGGCTCAGCAGCCTTGCATCAGGTGTCTCGCGCACAGATGAACTGTGCCATCCAGTGCTTGAATGCACATATTTTTGACTGGAATACCACACTGCTCGAGTGCATGAAGAGGCAATTGACATATTGTCGACAGCAGACACAGAGGAACTTCTGGTTCGGGACCATCTTGTGTTCATTCTTTTTTGAGAGAGTTCTGAGTTTTAGTCCTCAGGTTGTAGTACGAGGACATCAGGCCTCATTCCATGCAGTGTGTAGATGGGCAGTATTACTGTCGTGATAGGGTGGTGGAAGGACTGTTGAGTCCTTCGATGATGATTTCTTTGCATGGTTGTCACGATAGATCCCTATGATTGAGGACTACCCATATGCAGGGATAGATTTTTCTAGAGATCCTGAGATACCCGTGCCTCCTGGTGAGGAGCGAGGGGAGATGGGTAAGTCGCCACCTTTGTAGTTTTTTTTTTGTTTTCATATGTAATTTTTATGTCATTTTTGTTATATATATCATTTTTTTGTATGTCATAGTATTTGACAGATAAACATTTGTTGCATGCAGATGTGGGACCCATGCGACCTGTCGATTATGCACGGAACAAGCATTGTCCACGGCCAGAAGCCGCAGTTGCCGTCGCTAGGCGAGCAGCAGTAGTAGGGAACCTCCCCATTGGAGAGGCTGAAAGGGTCCTTAGATGAGTTGAGCGGAACTTCACTGCGCTCACTCGCACAGTCCTGATGGCAGAGATAGAGGACCTGCCACCATCCATGCAGCCTCATGTAGTGGGGGCACCTCGAACATGGGTCTGATTGTTTAGACATTTAGCCCGTGTTGTGGATGATTATAACAGGGCCCATAGGCCCTGAACCTACTTAGACTTTTTATGTGCCACAAGCACCTACTTGTATATATTTTTTGAGGGCATAAGCCCGGTGACTCATTACTATTCCCATCTTTTAGGCGCTTGCATCCATCTATGTACTTTGGTTATTTTATGATGTTATATATGTTTTTTATCTTTTGTGTCTTATGGATTCTGTGTGAAAAAATGTATTTACATGTTTACGTCAATGTTCTTTCATATGTGTGCAAGATGCCAATCTAAAATTTGATTAGCTAGAGTATCGGTAATTTGGTTTAATATCCTAGGAACATAAAAATATATAATATAATCAAAGTTTTGTTCTAAGAGACGTACCCTAAGGAATCATCGGTGTAAAGTTGGATCATGGACCCATTATACTCTATTTAGTTGCAACACAACCAGTTGAGCGTCGAGATAGACCCAGAGATGAGAGATACCCAATGACAAGGTGTCACGAAGTAACTCAAAAATTGCACTATACTCGGCGACATTATTTGTGGTGTCACCTAGGCATATACCTCTGGAAGATAAAAACTGGCCCTAAGGTGTAAAGATTACCCAAGCTTCGGAGGCAAGCCTCCGTGTGTGTCGACTAGCACCATCTGCATACCCAATGAACACTTTGGAATCACTTGACATCTGCCATATTGACGAAAGATAACATAAATGACACGTTCATAACACTTAAAAGAAACTTAAAAATTAATAGTACAAAGACTATACATATGTTATAGAAAGTTACCCACAGTGACCTGTCTATGAGTTTGAGGTAGAGCCCATTTCTAGGCTCCGCCAAAGCGTTCCCTTCAAAATCAACCAAATGATAAGCGTCCTTTTTTAATACCTCATTTATGATGAAGGGTCTGAACCACATGGGTTTAAACTTTCCTGCCCCCAGGGGGTCCTTATCTTGGTCATAGACTAGGACAAGGTCGCCCTCAGAGAAAATCCGAGGACAAACGGACCTATCATACTGACACTTGACCTTATGTTTGTGAGCCTCATTGGCCAGGGCTGCATCGCGACACTGCTCATTGAGCTGCTCAAGGTGTCCTAACCATTATTCAAATGGAGAAGTGTCTGGAAATAACTGTACAGCCAATTTGAGAGATGGGATCTGACATTCAATGGGCAAGACTGCCTCCAGTTCGTAAACGAGTTGAAAAGGCAAGAAACTAGTTGTAGTCTTAACAAATGTTCGGTAAGCCCATAATGCCGAGTATAACATCAAATGCCAATTTGACTTGGATGAGTTGATAGTTTGTTGTAGAATAGTCTTAAGAGTTTTGTTTACAGCTTCCACTTGCCCATTGGCTTGGGGGTAGTAAGGTGATGAATGCTCCTGCTGTAACCCAAGATTTGATGTTAATTTGACCATCATTTGGTTATGAAAGTGACTGCTATGGTCAGTGACAATCTCTCTCGGGACACCGAACCTTGCTATGATCTAGTTGAATAAGAAGAGAGTTGTAGTCTCTCCATCATCTTTAAACGTTGGCATAGCTTCGACCCACTTAGTGAAGTAGTTGACAGCTACGATGATATAGCGGTGCCCCCTTGCTGACGAGGGGTTGCATGTAGTGTAATCAATCCCCCACTTAGTGAAGGGACCAACTATGATGTCAGGGAACATGGGAGTGGGATGTGCCCTCATGTTCTGAGAGAATATTTGGCATGGATGGCACTTCTTGACCAATTCGATACAATCTTTGATAAGTGTTGGCCAAAAGTAACCTGCTCATAGAATATTTTGGGTTGTTTCCAACCCAGATAAATGACCACCACAAGCTCCAGTATGGAAATCGTTGAGCATGATGATGGCCTCCTCATGAGTGAGACATCGACATAAGATGTAGTCTACACCTCTTCGATACAACGTATCATCGAGTATGAGATAATTCTTAGCCTGATGGCGTATCCACCGATGCTCGTCACGAGAAGCAGAGGTGGGGCATTTCAAAGTCTGGAGACAGATAAGTATATCTCCATACTAGGGGTCTGAAGATGCAATCAAAAACATATCTCCCTGGATAGGTTATTCCTCAGGCACAACGTCACCTAACTCAATCGGAAGTTCTGAAATAAGCTCGGCAAAGACCAATGACTTATTGGACTTTGTTGAAATGAAGTCTAAGTCAAATTCTTAGAGGATGACTATCCATCTACTAATTTTTCCTCCTATAAATCATCGTGTCAACATGTACTGGAATGGATTCATGACAGCAATGATGGTAGTCTTGCGAAACAAAACATAGTGATGGAACCGTTGAACAGCATGAACTGCTGCCAATGCAAGTTTTTCGATATGAGAATAATTGAGTTCTGGTCCTACGAGGCCTCGGCTCAGGTAATAGATCACTTATTCTGAGAACGAATCGTCTTCCTGAACTAAAACCATGCCAATGGTTGACTCTGCGGTAGCCAGATATAATAAGAAATATTTGTTATAGTTAGGTGGCCGTAGCAGAGGTGCGGTTGTGAGGGTGTGTTTTAATGTGTCGAAAGAGCGTTGAGTGGCTTTGTCCCAGAAAAAAGGAACGTCTTTCTTTAGTAAACGCATAAATCCCTTGGTGATTTTGGCACAGTTGGCGATGAAGCATCGTAAGAAGTTCACCTTGCCTTGTAGACTCTGAAGTTGTAAGATTGTGCATGGGGGGGGAAACTGGATTATTACCTCCACCTTAAGAGGATCAACCATGATCCCTGTTGTTGATACGATGAAACCTAACAAATGTCCTAACGTGATGTAGAAGTTGCACTTGTTTGGATTCAAGCGAATCCTAAAGTAGCGACAGCATTCGAAGATTAGTCTAAGGTGTGTGGGATGATCCGTTCTCTTGTGAGAGCGTGATGCTAAATCATCTAGATAGGCCTCGACTATATGCTTGAGGTCATGAAAATCAAAAGACATGGCCCGCTGGAATGTGGCTCCATCATTTTTAAGGCCAAAAGGCATCTTACGATATGCAAATGTACCCCACGGACAAATGAATGTCGTCTTGTGTTGGTCTTCAGGTTTGATTTGGATTTGATTATATCCCGAAAAACCATCCATGAACGAAAAGGCTTCACAACTAGCACATTCATCAATGATATGGTCAATGAATGGTGTTGGAAAATTATCTTTGGGACATGCCTTGCTCAAATCACAGAAATTGGTACATACATTAATCGTGCCTTGTTTTTTATTGACCAGCACAGGATTTGACACCCATTGATTCAAATGGATAGGATAAATAAAACCTGCCTTTAGCAATTTCTCAACCTCAATCTTGATGGTTGCTACTTTCTTGAGAATGACTAGATGAAGTTTTTTTCGAACAGGTTTGGCTTCAGAATACGTTGTGATTTCATGTTCAACTATTTTCAGATCGATATCTGGCATTTCCTCATAAGACCAGGCAAAAATGTCGCAGAATTCTTTGAAAAGATTCGTGTAAGTTTGAATTTCTTCGACGAAGCAATCTGCTCCGACAAAGACATTCTCCATGACGCCAAGGTTTCGGGATATGTTGATGGGTATAGTTTCAGCTATAGTCACCATATTTCCATCAGCATAAATTTCCTACATAGCTAAGAGATTAATAGGACATGGTTGATCTCCCGTCATGCTAACGGTGAATACTCCTGCTTCGATTCAGCTTAACTTTGGGAGAAAATATGATTTGTGATGAAGATCTTCCCATGGTTTGTCTGGACTAGTCGTTGCTTCGGTTACTGCTTCGTCAGAAGGCAAGACTAAGTCTAACAAATCGACATTAGCGAGAGAACCCTGATCCCAAATAGGCTCTAGAAGTGGATCTAACTCTTGTGCAGGAGTCGGATCAGGGTTAGTTGAAGCTTGCTGGACTAAAGAGTACGTTGCCTCAGCGGTAGACAAGGGCATGGACATGTCGGGGTGCCCTGTCTCATCCATCGTGGCTGATGGGAAAGGAATAATCCAAGGATCCTCAAAGTAAGTCATGCAGAACAACGAAACTTGAAAAATCTCAACCTTATGGTGATTAGATATAAATTTGATATCATTGTGAGGAGGTGGGTAATCAAAGGTACCCATCAAGGATGGGCACAAACCAACTCCTACGTTAACGACACCTGGTTGAGGATTATCAATCATTAGGACCGTGGATGCCCCCAAAGCTGGGTCAGGTCTGGAGAAAGATAGTTGATCAATGGTCACTATCCGACCCTCATGTGGAAACAACAAGACTCAGAAAACTGTAGCAACCACAGCTTGCATAGCATAAGTCCAACTACATCCTAACAAGATATTATAGTCGAGGGGAGCATCGACTACCTCTACTTCGACACACACGGTTTTCCCTCCTAACTGCACAGGGAAAGAAGGAACAATGCCATGTGGTCGAAACGAATGACCGTCGAAAGTAGTGAGGAGAGTAGGTGATGGAGACAAACGGGTTGGCCAATGGCCTTCTAGCATGCTAACGACATAACGCATGTCGAGGCACCCTCGTCGACCACCGTGTGGAAGATATTCCAAGTAAAATTTTTTGTGGGATGAGCCACTACTATCTGAAACGCTACGTGGTAAGGCAGATGAGGTTTTAAGTCGGTTGTATCTAACATGATGGTGCCTGGATTATAAGTTTTCATAGAGCCCGAAGCGGTTAACAAGGCTTTCCTCTGAGCAGGACAGCTTTGGAGGACCTCTAAAGCAGACATCGCACAAGGGGTTTGTGATAAATCCTCCACCACAGAGTAATTTTGGGCGGCCCTTGCATTTGGGTTGTGAGAAGCTTTTTTAAATGCACCTTTTGGAATGCATGTCATTGTTTCTCCCAACGTCTTCTCAATCTTTAGAGGAAGATATGGGAGATAATCTTCTTTACCCTTCTCAGAAGCACTTGGTTTACTATAGTCGTGCGCTCTAGTTGATATGAAAGCATCACCCCTAACCATATATACGTTCGTGGATGAGGGATTGTTTGGAGGCAGGCAGCTTTCTTGGCTGCCCCCTTCTGTGCTTGTAGAGGCTTGAGTGAGATTTTGCCCATGTTGAAAGGGATTAGTCAACACTACTTGTTGTTGCTGTGTGATGAACTTTTGGGCCTCTGCAAGTTGAGGAAAAAGATGGGTCGGGTGGTCTTCCACACACAAGTTACATGGATACCTCGCCTTCCATTTTTTCGTGTTGTCCCCACCAGCATTATCAGTGGTTTTTTTATCCCCCTTACCCTTCTTTCATTGTTTTTTCTTCCCTTCAGGTGGTTGGGTGTCCTTTGGGTTAGTCGACTGCACGGAGTGTACTTCTGACATTTGGGTAGGGGGAGCAGCCAAAGCGGTAGTTTGGCTGGCCGTTGTGTGTTGTATGGATAACTATTGAAACTGTTTTTTCAATTGCTCAGTGGGCTTGGTTTGTGCTAAACCAACAATACCATCAGCATGTGGTCCAGCTCTCTGTTTAGTTTTATCCAGTATTGAACGTGGCGCATCTGGCAAAATGTTGTATAATAAACCAGAATGAGAATATATGAGCTCAAACTGTTGAGCCCTCATGATGGCATCTTCCTCAGAGAAAACTCTGGATGTCGCGACATCTTTGGATAACTATGGGACCAAAGACTTAAGGAACCACTCAAGCAGGAATGCTGGTGGGACTAGTACTTTGATTAAACTCTTTCGGCATCTCCACTCTCGGATATGATCAGAGATATGGTCCGTTGTTGTCTGTTCGAAATTGGTGAGAATCTCTGTGCCAGCATTGTATCTCATAGGTAACTAGAAATGGTTAAGGAAGGCCATTGCCAGTTCACCAAAAGAAGAGTATCTTGAGCGATCGAGCTCGATGTACCATTTCGCGGCACTCCCAATAAGAGTATGTTGAAACAATCGCAACTATACGAAGTCATCTTTCAATGAGTTAGCTGAGCACCAAAGATGAAAGGTAGTCACATGATCACATGGATCTTCATTAGGCTTGGCCTCAAACTTTGGAATGTCCGAAGGCAACTTCATTGGCATAGGAGGCCAACGTGGATCGTGACAAATAGGATCATTTAACAACCTTGTCAAATCTGGCAAATGTAACGTCATCGGGAATGGTAGTTTGGGTTGTTGCTGATAACCTAGGAAAAAGGGTTCTGGAGTTTGACTGGCACCAGGTTGCCAGGAAAAGTTTGGTTGCTGGCCCGGATTCTGATAGAAACCATGGCCCTGACCAGTGTAAGGATTTTGCATCTGTGGAGATATCATCGGTTGATTTCCCATAAAGGACATAGAGTGTTGGGTATGCATTGTATTCAAAGGACTTTGGGAAGGATTACACCATGTCAGTCCTGCGGGGAGAGGCATAGTAGTTTGTCCAGGGTTCCATTGAATGTGGAAAGAATTACCCTAGAACGACATTCCAGAGGAGGGAACGGATCCTTGTCCTAAGTTCCAAGGTCCTGCTATGTGTGCCTCCTATGCAGGAATAGTACCCTACGCAGGAGTAGATTGTCCAAAAATGGGGTTTCCCCCAGTCGGAAAAGCAGCTGATGAGAATGTGTTGTTACCAAACATCCTGTTCCAAAAAAATGGTGTCGAACCTACCGACATACTTTGCAAAGGTGTTCCTTGACTCCCTGCTCCAAATAAACTAGTGTGTGTAGGCTGCCCGACGGACTGTTGATGCGGACCACCAAGAGAAGGGGACGAAGGAGGGATATGACCTCCTACGTAAGGAAAAGCATTAAAAGGGACAGGAGTGCCCCCAAGGTAACCTTGCAAAGGAGCGCTAGAGCTCCCTGCACCCAGACCCAAAGTCTGTAAAGTGGAGTAGGTTAGTACAGGACTTGTACCTGAACTAGGCATACCATATGAGAATGGAGGGCCTGTCGCACTAGGTGTGAAGGGGGTTGTGGCCGCTGCCATAGATGGGTTTGGTCCACTGTGCGATGTAGTTGCAGCCAAGACCATGGTGGATTGAACCAACAATAGTAGGTTAGGAAATGACTCTCCTGTGGTGGCAACTGTGGTGGGAATTGAAGAATTCCTAGAAGGAGTAACAACATTTGTTTTCATTGCTGTGTGAGGCACTGTCTGGCATTCGTGAAATTGGATTGGTACAATAAATGGTGCCAAGATATCAGTGGTTGGGGTTTCAACCGAACCAAGAGCGGCTGCTTCAAGGTCCAAAATGGTTGATTCCTCTAGGAGTTGTTCAGGCACAAAGGTTTGTAACCCGATATCTTGAAAAGACCCTTGTTGGTCTAGCTTCCGCCTTAATGGTGGTGGGGGTGGCTCCAGTGTAACCAGTCGTAGGCCAAGAAGCCTTCGTGATCGGCGGAGCTCGGGATCCTCCACTATGTGAGAAGATCCAAGACACTCTAAGGTATTTTAAACGTTCAAAAGTAACACACACTAAAAAGAATCCCCTAAGAGATAAGACAAGCAATCACTAAACTATTTGGAAGAATAGTTACAACAACCAACACTAGAGCAACTTACCAGTGCAAGTGCAAATCAAACACGGAAGCACCCTCTGGGTATACTCTACAAAGAGTGGCCCGATGTCTGTCCTAGGTACCGCGGTATACCCCCACAGTCACCTATGTATGTCCCTAAAAATATTGGCAACTAGGTTGCCAGCACACGAACAGTCACCAGGCGGGTACAGTCGAAAGTCGGGTAGACCATAATGAGTAGGGTATCGAGTCCGAAACCTATCAAGGGTATCGAGAGAAAATGGTCCGGAAGACAACTGAGGACCTCTAATGGATTCGAGACCCATGAAGCCCCATGGAAAATTCAAATGATGGAATCCCAAAACAAGCCCTCTATATGTGTTCTCCACTACGATTGGTCCACCTTTGGAGGGGTTATCTCCTCTACCTTTCTACACGCGACCTTGTGTTTATCCCCTGTGTTAGAGGGGGGTCCCAGATAACTTCCACGAAACTGGACATAGACACTCCCTATCTCAGACTCTAATGTTTGGTTTTAAATGGCCTTGAAGAGTTTCCTCTCCAACCTAATCCAAGGCCCTAGTCCTGAACTAGTTTGTGAACCCTACAAACATAAAAGTCTAGTAGATTTTAAAATTAGCATTTCTTTTATGGCTTTATCTTACGTCAAGGGATATGAGGATGAAACTGATGATGTGTAAAGAAAAAATCAAAAATGAATGAAAAAGTTGGAAACAAAAAACTTGTACGAAATGCAAAATTTCAACAACTTTTCACAAAGAAAGATTTTTAATTTTTCTAATATTTTGGACAACAAACTCAAAGGAATTTTGCTCGACTATGAGCTACTTATGATCTAAGTGAACTGTAAAAACTTATGAAATAAAATACTTTTCCTTAGCTAATGATGCAGAAACACACTCTTCAACCAAAGAAGAAAAATGAAAAGAGATTTATTTATTTATTTAAGTGCTAGTAAAGCAAAAAAGGGAAAATACCGACAAGCAAAAAACCAAGAAAAACAATTATGGCTTAAAGCGCAGATCACAAAGAATCAGATTAAAGAATCACCCAAAGGCAATTGAAAAAAGCAATGACTCTCACGCTTGTCTAAAAACCATAAAACAAAATTTTCCTTTTTTTTTATTGTTCTATCAACTTTTAACTGAGAAAAAGTAGGCTAAGGGTAAGATGAAGCCTAAGCTACTGACCGTTCAAACATAGATTCAAACACCTGAGAGGAATACTTATTATTAAAGGAGGGGATGACTGCCCCACCCTGAAAAAAAAGTAGCATGTACAAGCACGTGACTATCACTTAAACAGCACACATGCAAACGCATGCTGAACAGAGACAGAGAGCGTGTACACGCGGGCTGACCTTGTACAGGCCGCGTGTATATCTAAATTCTAAGGAAAAATATGAAAACAGGCAGTCAAGACTAGGAAGAGGCCTCTGGTATTGATAACCAGGATCTCTTGAAGGCTTGGATACTCTTTCTGATATAAAAAACAAATAATGCAAGGAAAAATAATAAGGCAAAGAAAAAAAAATCTGAGATAGGACTGGAAGCAAACAAGACTCAGACAGAATTCCAGAAAACCCCCTGAGAATGTGTGATTCTGATAGGGAAGAGGAGGACTACCTCTAAGGTTCTCTGAACTCCTACACACTACTGCTATCTCTACATCTAGTGTTCACATGTGGGCTATAATAGGATAGCGTGCAGGTACATGTGTTCAAGCCTTCTATAGGCCACGTGTACCTCTATGTTTCCCGAAAAATACAGTCAAGAAAAAGTTAGGGAAAGATGGTATGGAAAACCAGACTCCCTGCTAGCTCAGACCTTACAGAAAAAGGAAAGATAGGCAAAGAAAAAACAGAAAACCTAGTCTTTAAACTACCCAAAAACTTAAATAAATCCAGAAACCCTAAAGAGTATTCTCCCCAGTATGATCACCAATTCTGTTGTTGGGAAAAACACCCTATGGACTAGCAAGCTAGGGTCAGACTTTGCATGCAGATTTGACCGAATAGAAACTACTTTTTTACCTACATCCCAAGATTTAAATCCCTTTTTCTCAGTAAATGCATCGAAAAGGGCCACCTACCTTATTATCAGCGTTCGATGTCGATCCTCTGTTGTGCTTGATTACTTGTTTGCGCTACTCCTTCCAAAGATGACCTGCACTCAAGACAAACAACAACTATGCATGCATGCTACTTCTATGCTCAAGGGTTAGAAATCGAACATAAACTAATCAAATCATAGACAACTCATGAATTGGGATGGAAAAAGCATTCTTTTTATTACGTAAAGTGAATCAACTTACAAAAGCTGAGATCG
>ML813522.1:111946-139638 GCA_009831015.1 Picea engelmannii | reverse complement strand
GGTTGGTGCATGGTTGATGCACTTGTTTATGGTACAGGTTGATTATAGGTTGGTGCATGGTTGATGCACTTGTTTATGGTACAGGTTGATTACAGGTTGATGCATGATTCAGATTTATTGGTACAGGTTTACAACAGTATATCTCACAGTGATAGTGTGACAGTGGTTCCATCATTCTACCTCTACTTCAAGGTGGCAGGACGGGGCTAGGACAGGTGGTTGTAGCCACCTTCCAGTTGTAGCCGAAGAACATTGGGGGTTGTAGCCTCCTTTTGGTTGTCGCCAGAGATTTGGGGAGTTGGAGCTTCCCTCAGGTTGTAGCCTGAGAAACTAGGGGGTTGGAGCCTCCTTCCAGTTGCAGCTGGAAAACAAAGGAAGTTGGTGCTTCCAATGAATGTAATTCTTCAAGACATATAAGAAAAAACATTCCGTGGTTTTCTCCCGATTTGGGTTTCCACATAAAACAATGGTGTACTGTGTATGTGTGTGATTGTTTATTTATTACTATTCATTATTGAATAATAATTCTACATTGGTATAACATTTGAAGAAAAGGATTATAATTACGTTATTACTGATTCACCCCCCTCTCAATAATCCAACACGAAACACTCTAGGAGATAAGAGACCAGCGAGAAGCAACTGCATGTAGTGCAGTTGACAGATTAAAATCTCTTGCCTTGGAGTGAAAGAAGCTAAGAAACCATAGCACCTAGACATATGAGGACCTTACATAGAATCCAAAATTGCAGATGCTGGAGTCGCAACTCCAAGAATAAAAATATCATGCAGATATGCTACAGGTACAACTAAAATCCTTGTCAGTTGTAGAGAGGATGAAGAGATCGCATGAACAACGCACAACCCAGCAACAGGTTCATATGCTTTAAAGTAAAGTAATGGAATTCACCCAATGACTTCAACCTCTGCAAGACAAGGCATCTCTATTGTTTACAGAAGTCGAAAGCCAAGGAGAAAAGCTTGAAAAGATCATCCTCATAGCAGAGCAGCATCTGGAAGGACCAGTGAGCGACGCACTGATCCAGGAGTTCACTGAGAAAGAGGCTACAACAAAGCAACAAGTCACAGTAGCTTGAGCCAAGCTCAAGGCGTTCAAGGCATAATTGCTCAGACCATAGTGACTTGGGATGAGTCACAGGTGAGTGTTGGGGGCCTGTTGGCCCTTGACCAAGTTTTAGGAGATACTTGTTCATGTTTGACCATTTTTGGGACTTCGACAGCCTGTCGAAGATGAAGCGCCAGACGAAGCAGAGATCATGGGATATCGGTCCCCTTTTTGGGTTTTGGGAATATGTAACAGGAAAGGGATATCGGCCCATGGGTTTAGCCATGTTTAGGCCTATTTTGTATATAAATAGATACCTAGGCTAAGTAGAAGCAGAGGAGATAAATGGCTAAGTGCTATACCTAAGTGATATGGATGTATGCTAAGCGAAACTAGGGTTTTTGGATGCTTTGTGCATGATTTTAGAAGCTTACAGAGCTGAGTGCAAGTGGTTGTGATAGATCATGAAAGGCTTAGTGCTGTAACGCAAGGAAGAAGGATCTAGTGAGCTGTGTAGATATTTTGTCCTGTGTGGAGTAAGGATTGTTGATGCTCAGTGATGTAACTGCTTGACCAAGATAATAAATAAGAAGAATTGGTGGACGTAGCCCCAGGGTGGGGGTGAACCACATAAACACTGTGTCATCTTGCTTTGTGCCTTATCTTTATGTGTTCACATGTTATATGCTAAGTGATTTGATAGATAGATCTAGTCATGGTTGGTGCTTATTATATGTGAGAATGTTAGATATGATCTATATGTATGTGCTAAGTGCTTGATCTGTTATACCTGAATAATCTGTGAATGTTAAGTGCTTAAGTAGGTTAAGATATCTGTGAAGGCTGCGAAGCTCTATTTTACCAGCAAAGTAGATCTTGATTGCATGTTAAATAACTAAAGGTTCCGAATGATTTGTTAAGTAGTATAATCACGGATCTGTGTCCCATCTAAGGTTTCATACACTTGATTCCTGTAACCACCCCTGTCTCTACCTTGGGTGAGACTTCATCTGCTTCGTAGGTGTTGCCGAAAGGGTCGGTAGCTAGGGTTTTGTTGGTGCACTCTTGTAGCATTGAACCCTGGGTCTGCCCCTGTGTGCCAACACATGATTTATATGGGGATTTACCTAGGCTGACCTATCATTTTCAATTTTACAAATTTCATCTTGGTATGGCGCAGGTCAACTCATAATGTTTGTTGGACAATTTGACTTGGATTTTGTGTTGGGCACTTATTTTGACACTAAACTTCTTGATTAATTACACCATCAACACTGTAGGATATTGTCCTGGATATTCTTGGTGAATTTCATCATGTTGGTAGCCATTTCCTCTCTATTAATTTATAATCCAATGAGTCTCATACTTATCCCTTTCTTTGTCTTTATCCAACACTCATTTTCTATGTGACATCAATGACAATTGTTCAATAGATTTAATTGGGTTGGGGTCGAATTGTATATTATATAAAATGAAATAATTAATAAAAATAGTAATCATTGTTTGCGATACAATAGGGATGAAAATGATGAGGGGGATATTATTCCACAAGAGAGAGGGGTCCAAGGGGGATTTTATTCATGGGTATTAATCCAACCCACATTCTTGAATTTTATTAGCATTGTGTATAACCTTGTTTTTGTTATTAAGTGTTCCCAAAGCCATTCATTAAACTCATGTAAGAGGGTGGGTCTGAGGAGTCATGATGCAGGAGCATCGTCAACAAAGCACATGTGGAGAGACAAATCAATGCCATAGAACACCTTTTGAATTATTTTGGAATCTTAAACGCTAGCATTTCCTATCAATCTTTTTGAATGAATAATTAAAAGAAGATCAAAACGACTTGGAAGAAAACATGATCAATGAGCTGGGAGTTTCACTCTCAGACTTTAATGTAATGAAACTTAAGGGATAATTAGTTTTTTTTTGGAATCCTCTCTTCTTCTAGAAGATGAGTAGTCGGAGGGAACCCTAGAAGCCCTATGGGATAAATAGAGGTGTTGTATGCCCAATTGAGCCTGCTACAAATTAGTAGGAGATTGTTGTGATTTAGTTGTTGCTGAATTTTTAGTTGTTGTTTTTTCATAGTTGTAGCCATTTACATTTGAATGACTATAACAGAGGAAAATTGATCCAATGCATGGTGTTTCTATTATTTACAGTTCCCTGTTATTTTATGTTTTCATGAATGAATGAGTTATTTTATTGAGTATATGAAACTGTGAAGTGTTTGGATAAGTTTCAATTGTTTTCTTCCTTGAGTTCATGCAAGGTGTGCATACAGTCTGCAAGGACTACGTTGACAGAGTATTTTTCGACTCAGAAGCTCAGAAGAGATAGCATGATACTTCCATTTCCAAGGAGTTCAAAGAGACTATTGCAAGGTGTGCACAGTCGCCCGCAAGAAGCTAAGTCTTGTGTAAGAATCTATTGCAATGCATGCACAGATCCAAAAACCTAACTAAGTGTCGAAGAAACCCTTTAAGGAGTTCAAACCTCGAAGAAAGGAAAAGTACAAAGGAGTTAGCGAGAGAAATCCTTTAGGAAGGAGGAGCTTTTAATGTTTTGCAATATAAATGATCAAGATCCATCCAGGAGAAGCATAATCATTCTAGACCGTTAGTTATGGGAGAAGTTGCATGGTGGTTAGTTATGGGTCCTTTCAGAAATTCATGAATCGAAGGATTTGGAGTGTAGAAGGGTGAAAAACACCGAAGTCCAGAGCTATGAATAGATCCTAGCCGTTGTCTAGAAGGATGAGATGTGGCAATGGATAAGCGAGTTCGGGAAAGAAAAACTTCGAAGAATTTGCGCCAAACAGATAACGATCTTCATGAAACTGTGAAGTACGAAGTATATTCGAGTCGTTGGTTGTGGTGAAGATACATGGCGAAGATCCACGAGTTTTGGAGGAAGAGTCCTTCAAAAGAAGACGAGGGTGGAGGTTTCAAAATTACTGAATCCCAAGTAAGCGAAGTCATTTGTGGCCATTGATCTAGGATGAACATGAATCTCTGGATCGTACACTTCGGAGGAAGAGCCCTTCAAAAACAACCGACCATAGAACATTTGAAAATGCTCGAAGGTTGAGGTTATGAAATCCATCTTAGCTGCCCACTTGGATAGGACACGTGGAGCATGGAGATTTATTGTAGAGGTTTGATTCTCTGGGAGAAAGGACATGGAGGAAGCGTTGACTGTAAGCCGATCAGAGTGGAACAAGGAGCGATCTCGACCGTAGATTGAGTAAACACTTGGCGCTCATCCTGTAGTTTTGGAGAGGAAGCACTTCGAGATAAACAATGTGTCGAAACGGTTGGAAACCCTAAAGTCAGATTTTCGAAGGAGATCACCACCATTGGTTGTAAGAGGGAGCGTGAGCTGTAGATTTGGTTTCGGGTAGCTTCGCTAGTTCGAATTTCATGTGAAAAGAGATCTGTTGCATCCAAGGCAACCAGAGTCTGAAGTCACGAAGCGCTTAGGAGGTTTATCCCCGAGTCACATCTCGAGGTCACATGTGGAGAGGGGCTAGTGGAAGGAGCTAGCACCCGTCAGCATTAAGATTTTAAAAACCACCAAGGAGAGAGCCCACAGATTCCATACGACCTGCGCCTAAAGTGATAAAGGCATGTGTTAAAAACAATTTTGGGCCAACAAAGCCTCAAAGAGATAATTCATCTTGGGAGTTTGAAGATCCTTGATCGAGAGGTTACACAACCCCGAGGGAGAGTAGGGGGTCCGCATCAAGTGGTATCGAAGCCTGAAATTTTTTTCGGGTAGCGAAAGAGAGCTCGAAGTTGTACTCTGTATGTGAGAAAATTCATCACAATGCCACCGAGGAGACATGTGGAGATGCCTATATCCAATCGCGATTTAGAAAGAGAAATGAGAGAGCTTCATGCAATATTAGAGGCAATGGAGGCAACGCAGAGGAGGGAACCTGATGTTGGGGACATCGGTGAAGAAAGTGAAGAAATATAAGTTGAATAAGCTACAGGGGAAAATGTTGTCGAGGAACGCTTGCTGAGAGAGGTTGTTAAATTGGGAGCTAGAGAAAATATAGGCATCCCAATGTATGAAGGAAACTTGGATGCTGAATAATTGTTGGATTAGATAAGATCTGTTGGCATGGGGTCAGACCCATGGTTCAATGCTAAAACAATGCACCAACAAAACCCTAACTACCGACCCTTTCGAAAACACCTGTGAAGAAGATGAAGTCTCACCCGAGGTAGAGGAAGGGGTGGTTGCAGGACTCAAGTGTCTACAACCTTAGCTGGGACACAGATCTGTGACTACAATACTTAATAGAGCACTTAGCACTATGAGCTCACCATTATTTACCCAATATATACTTCGCAGATAAATAGATCATCGCAACATTCACCTAGATCTAATGTATCTAAGCACTTAGCATAAATAAATGGATCAGATCTAGCAGATTCAAGCACTAAGCACATTCACCTATATCAGATCTAACATCCAGATTCATCATAAGCACAAAGTATAAACAAATCTATCCATCTATCTATATCAAGCACTTAAAAAATAACACATAAATATATTAGACCATCACACAGAGCAGAATAACACAGTATTTACATGGTTCACCCCCCCCAGGGCTACGTCCACCAAATATTCTTCTTTATTAGCTTCAATCAATTATCTGCATGCACAGAGCCACAAAATCCTTACTTGACATAGGATAGGAGATCTGCACACACCTCGCTAGATCCTTTTTCCCCGATCTAGGTCTAGCACAAAGCGTTTCACAATCTGTTACAACCGCTTGCACTTGGCTCTACAAGTTTCTCACAATATGCACAGAGCATCTACAAACCATACTTTCACTTAGCACTTAGCTTATCGACCATACATCACATAGATGCCCCTTATTACATTTCTTAGACATCTATTTATACTTTACAAAATAGGCCTAAACATGGGTAAAGCCATGGGCTGACATCCCATACCCATTACATATTCCCAAATCCCAAAAAGGACCCAAAAAGGGGCCAAGATCCCGCGATATCTGCTTCGCCTTGCGCTCCGTCTTCGACAGGCTGTCAAAGTCCCAAAATAGGTCAAAATTAACCAAGGATCTCCCAAATCTTGGTCAAGGGCCAACAGGCCCCCAACACTCACCTGTGACTCGTCCCGAGTCACTTTGGTCTGACTAGTTATGCTTCAAACGCCTCGAGTTGCTTCGACTCATTGTTATGTTACAGCCTCATGTTCAATGAACTTTTGGATCACTGCATTGTTGATAGGTCCCTCTAGATGTTTTTCAACTGTAGTGACAACCTGCTCTAGCTCTGCTCCTTGGGATTCTACCTTTGTAAACAATTGATAGGCTTTGTCTTGTACAGCTTGGAGCATCTCAGTTACCTCCATAACTTTTCTTTGTATAGTATGGATTTTCTGTTGTGCAGTCTGTTGCTCTTGGGAGAGCTTCATTCTTTCCATGGTTGATAGGGACTTCAACTACACCTGTATATTTTTAGCTTGATACTTTGCCTCTTGGAGCTGTGACTCCAGTGCCTTCAATTCTGGGTTCTCCGTGAGTTTTTCATAGGTATGCGCACTGTGATCAGTGAGTTTCTTACATTCCAAGGTAAGAGCCTTTATCCTTTCAACTGTGCTCCTAGCGGTTGCTTCTCTTTGGTATCTTACATCTTGTGGGGTCTCAGGTACAGTGCGTAGCTCCAAATATCCTATGCGTTGTTGTAGCTGCTGGATGGATTCTACAAATTGGTTCACCTATTGTGTAAGTACTCAATGTTTTGCCTTGATTTCTAATATTGTCATAGAGCGAAGTGCTCTTTTGACCGCTTCTTTTACTTCGAGTTACTCCGCGAGAAACTGTTCCTTTTCTTGTTGTAGTTGTGCTTTTTCTTCATCAAACTTCGCTTGGAGAGAAATTTTTTCCTATTCTACAACACTACATTTCTCTATGAGTACTCCTTGTACTTATGTCAAAGCCTGGGTGGCTTTCTCTATTTCTTCCCGTGCTTGTTGAAGGCGAGATTCGACTGTATCGACTATGCGGTGGAGTTGAGTTGGCTCATCTCCCAATTCTGGTTCTTCCAGCGCAGTGGAGACTGCGCGATTGGATTGTAGGGCCTGTTGTACCCCTCAGAGTTTAGTCTCAATTCGGTCATACAACTCCTCTTTCTTTGCATCTTGTTTCTCTGCTATTTCCAGCGAAGCATCTTTCAGGGCTTCTAAGAGGAAGTTGAAGTCATCAGAGGTGAGAACAATCTGCATCTTGGTCATGGTGGCCTTCGATTTCTTTCGGGAGGAAGGTTTCAGAGGCGATCCTTTCCTCTTCTTCAGGGGATCAACCTCATCTCCTTTCTTCTGTTCAACTTCTTTGTCATCTAACTCTTTTCCATCAACTTCTTTCTCTAGTGATATGGAAGTAGTTTTCATGGATGCACTATCCAATTCTTGGACCTCTCTAGTCTTCTTTGTTCTGCTAGGTTCGGGTGTATCCTATGCAGTTTCTGGGCTGTCGATGTCGGATATATCCGCAGGGCCTACTGGGATAATGAGGTTCATCGAACATTCCTTAGTGATCTCTTCCAAGTCCTTCTCTGTCAACTTGTAGTGTGAATGAAGTTGTTTATTGTGTTCATCGGCGCGCACTGTGATGTAAATAAAATGTCGATCGGCGTTGAACTTCATCAAAGGCCTGAACCAATGTAGAGTGTTCAGATTCATGTGAGGCTTAGACTATATGGCTATCTTCAGCTGATTGTAGTAGGTATGAAAAAAAACATTTGACTGCCATTGTTTATTCATATCGCTTGAATACCATAGTGTACTAAACTTCACAGCCAATGGTTCAAATGGCTTGATGTCTGGGAAGGTCGTACCTTCCGGCATCTCCCAGGCAATAAAGTTATCAGGATCAAGAGCCAGCTGAAATGAAATTCATATCCTTGATCCTGTGCTTCTCTGCAGTCAAGTTCCAACTGGTTCACTAGGTACTTCACCCAGTTCATCTGAAGGCCTTCTGCGCACTTCCCTGCGAGCTTGACTACAAAACCAGTGACTTGGGTAGGTCGATTCTTTCGTACTAACTTCCTTGCAATCAACTAATAGGTGAGACACACTATGCCACTTTGGATAGAAGCTACCTTGTAGCCTCGCGTTCCCTTCTCGACATCACCATAAGTGTCCTTGATCTTCTGTGCTAGAGTGTGATCCATGGATTTTCCTGGGTAAAACTCTTATGGATCAAGTCCTTTCATACTCAAGCCTGTGATCTAATTGATTAGCGTCATATCAACTGTTATACAATGGTTTAGCAAAAAATAGATGCCATGGTAATAAGACAACAACAACTTGACACATGCATTCACCTCCTGGTGTCTTCTGAAGTGGGGAATCTTCATGACATTCAACAAAATGGACTGTGTGAGGTTCATAGTCCACGACTGGGGGATTATATTTTAATTATTCCCCTTGGTTCTGGTTAGGTACTTATGTGGGGCGAGCATGTTATAGACTTTGTGATATCCAAGGTTGAAGTCGCTAAAATTCAAATCTGCAATCTTATCTTGGTCTGCTCGAACTGCGCGTATCCCCTTTGGGAGGTGCATCATAACCAAGGTGTATTCGAAATATCTAGGAACACTTTCTTGATTTACTGTGCCACTCAGGGGTGGAATATTGGCAGGTAATATGGTCGGGATCAATTTGGCATTCGCTAGATCAACCCTGTGCTTGGTTCACTTTTCATCTGATGGCCAGGATGGTCTAGTGCTGTGAGCAGTGGACGGAGAGGCTGGCAGTCCTCTCGTCGATGATGCTTGTACACCTGTATAAATCGACATGACTCTTTCATTCATGAGGTCGATCAAAAATTCTTCAACAAATTTCTCTACAGTGCTCAACTCGTCCGACATACACACTCGGGGTTAAAAATCTCGGGTTTGGGGAGTAACTTAGACACAATAATGGAATAGACAACAAGAGTGCGATGATCACTGTATAAAATCAACTTAGTTGGTAGGATCAAACTCTCGGTTGACAAAAGTGTTCTCGGTGCATGGCACGATGGGATAAATAGGTAACTTGGCAACAAGTCACGTGCAACAGGCATGTAGCCTTCATTAACTATGTTCTATCCGTTATGGCATGGTCCCAATGGTTGGATGGTGAGTTGTTTGTCCATAACTATATTTATACCCATTTAGAGCATTGGTATAACAGTTATAATGTCCCCAACGACTATATTGCTTCGCCATGGTGAAGTGCCATGTGTCGTTGTTATGATATCTCGACGAAGCTCCAATTTTGCAAATTTTCCTTCTATGAGGTTCCCTCTGGAACCTTTTTCAACTTGTCGATCTTAGCTCGCTTCTTACTTAGCTTTCTATCCTTCTTCCTAGTGAGCTTCGTCTCGGTATGCCTTTTTCCATTTTGATTATTACCTTTTTTTGGCATAGTTACTTCGCGTTGTTGGGATTCTTTCCTAAGATTCGAGGGTGATACTTCTTCTTTATCTGGAATAGGTATTTCAATCTTACGTGGGTCTTCTAGTGTTCTTGCAACTTTGACATCTGAGTTTCTGGTGTTAAATAGCTTCGATCTGTTCTTGTGTTCTTCAATCAAATGTGAAATCCTTCTAGTCATGAATTCTTTTAACTCTTGCTTCTTCTACTCTAAAACTTCTTCTTCTTCTTACCTTCTGGCATGATCTCTTCCAATCCAAGGTTTTCCTAATAGCATTGTAAATGGGGAACTATTCTCAATAAATTTAATAATCTCAAAATCTTCCTCTGTCGAAGTTCCATTGGCATTCATATGTATCCGGGTGAGATTTCCACATAGGTTTATCAACTTTCCTTTGAATATTCCTATTCCTCATAATGAAGGAATCATAGCAAGCCTCCCTATAGCTTCCCAAGTTTTCTTTGCCATGATATTCACCTGTGTTCCTTCATCTAGAACACACTCAATGTCGAAGTCTCCTATTCTTGCTTCAAGGGATTATTTTTCTTTGAAGATCTCTGATAATCTGACATGTCGGTGATCGTTCAGGGTTTCTTTCATCTGTAGCAATACTTTCTCTAATTCTTTCTAGGGTTTTGTCATAATCTTAGTTTATGGATCTGTCCTAGGGTTTTCTTGTCTCATGTTCATTTCTTCAAGCTTATAAATCATTCTATGACAATTCAATACTTCATGGTCCATAGATTTACAACAAAGACAACTAGGTCTTCTCCCAGGGCATTCCTTAGCAATATGTCCCAGTTTTCTGCAACTATAACAGAGGGTTAATCCTCTCTTTCTTTTAAATGATCCCTAACCTTTCCTTCATTGTGCGCTAGGATCATGGTAGATAACCTGCAAACATTTCTTTCTAGGGTCCTGCATACACTTATTATTCCAAACATTCTTTTTATGCATAGGTATAACATATTTTTCACTATTCTTATCAGATCTACTCATATCAAATATTCTTTCATCTATTAATACCCTAGTTTTCAAGCTAGGATAGAATCTATCAAACATACCTAGATCCATACTGTTGAAACAAAAATTTCCACTTATCTTACTTCTACAGAGCACAAAGATTTCAGATCTAGAACTTTTCAATATTCTTACCTTTATCAAAGCACAAAGCTTTCAGATCTTACCTCTTTTCTTTAGATCAGACTTATTTTCCTAGCACAAAGCTTGTCAAACTAAGTAGAGTGTTGCACACTAGAGCAACAGATCTACACACAGATCTTTCACAATTTCAGGTCGGATCTTTGCACAAAGCTTCTTCTTCCTTAGTTCCCAGTAATCACAGTTTCAGGTCTGTCAACAGAACCATTTGTTGGCACAGGTGCATACCTAGGGTTCAATGCTAGAACAATGCACCAAAAAAACCCTAACTACCGGCCCTTTCGGCAACACCTACAAAGTAGATGAAGTCTCACCCAAAGTAGAGGTAGGGGTGGTTGCAGGACTCAGGTGTCTGCAACCTTAGCTAGGACACATATATCTAACTACAATACTTAATAGAGAACTTAGCACTGTGATTTCACCATTATTTACCCAATATCTACTTCACAAATAAAACAAAGCATCACAGCATTCACCCAGATCTAATGTATATAAGAACTTAACATAAATAAATGGATCATATCTAGAAGATTCAAGCACTAAGAACATTCACCTATATCATATCTAACATCCAGATTCATCATAAGCACAAAGCATAAATAAATCTGTCTATCTATCTATATCAAGCACTTAGCAAATAACACATAAATATATCAGACCATCGCACAGAGAAAAATAACACAATATTTATGTGGTTCACCCCCACCCTGGGGCTACATCCACCAACTATTCTTCTTTATTAGCTTCAATCAGTTATCTACATGCACAGAGCCACAAAAACACTACTCCACATAGGACAGGAGATCTGCGCGCACCTCTCCAGATCCTCCTTCCCCAAGCTAGGTCTAGCACAAAGCCTTTCACAATCTGTTACAACCACTTGCACTTAGCTCTACAAGTTTCTCACAATATGCACAGAGAATATAAAAACCATAGTTGCACTTATCACTTAGCTTATCGACCATACATCACATAGATGCCCCTTCTTACATTGCTTAGACATCTATTTATACTTTACAAAATAGGCCTAAACATGGGTAAACCCATGGGCCGACATCCCATACCCATTACATATTCCTAAATCCCAAAAAGGACCCAAAAAGGGGCCAATATCCCACGATCTCTGCTTCATCTTGTGCTCCATCTTTGAAAGGCTATCAAAGTCCCAAAATAAGTAAAACTTGAACAAGGATCTCCCAAAACTTAGTCAAGGGACAACAATATCCATGGACAAATATTTTGACTATGAAGATGTCGATGAGGAGAAGAAGGTGAGACATGCTATCACTAGGTTGAAAGGACATTCAACAATGTGGTGGGATGAACTGCAGGCTGAGAGGAGAAGCAAAGGCAAGTAGAAGATAAAGAATTGGGACAGAATGGTAGCCAAGTTGAAGGCTAAATTCATACCCAAAGATTATCAGATAAATATGTTCAGGAAGTTGCAGAACTTGAGACAGAAGGGTATGACAATGAAAGACTACACAAAGGAGTTCTACAAGATGAATATCAGGACTATACAATGAGATAAGGATGAGGAAAAAGTTTCCAGGTATATAAATGGCCCGAGGTATGAAATCCAAGATGAGATCAGTATGACGTCAATGAGGAAAGTAGAGGAGGCATATCAATATGCACTAAAAGCAGAGGAGAAGTTGGCCAGAAAACAAAGCCAACGAGGCAGAGGTAGAAGACCAAACAAAGGCAAGGTAGTTTCCCATGACAAGGCACATAAAACTAAAGACGATACTAAGAAACCACATAGTCACTCAGAAAGAGGAGGATGTTCTCGAGGAATACAAAGTGGTGGAAGAAATTATTCTAGAGGAAGAGGAAGAAGCAAAGGAGGAGACGTAAGGTGTTATGCCTATGGAAATATAGGACACATGTCTTTGGAATGTCCCAAGAAGAAGAAAGAAGGAGGTGACACTCACATTTTAGAAGCTCAGAATATGAATGTTGAAGCAGAAGGAGAAGAATATGGAAGATCCCTGATGTTGAAGAGGGTTCTCTTGAAGGCAGAACCAGAATTTGAAAAACCAATGTAGAGGAACAGTTTGTTCAGGACATCTTGCAAGGCTAAAGACAGGGTATGCAAGGTGATAATTGACAGTGGGAGAACTGATAATATAATATCCACAGATATGGTGGAGAAATTGGTGTTGGCGACAACTGCACACCCAAGTCCATATAAGGTCTCATGGTTGCAAAAAGGACACCAGGTAATGGTAACTAAACAATGCCTTGTTGAGAATACCATGGTAGTTTGATAGGAATGTTATTCATGATGGGAGAAGAAATAATTACACTTTGGAAAAGAATGGTAGAACACACATGTTGTTGCCAATAGAAGAGAAGAAAGTAAAGGAAGAAGCCAACACAAGCATGTTTCTCATGAGTGGGAAGAAACTCCTGAGTGAGGTCAAGCAGAAACAAGAGATGCAATTTGTTGTAGTGAGGAAACCCAGAGTTGTCCTTACAAGTACTTCTATGGATGATTTACCTAAAGAAGTTCAGGATTTGTTGGAGAATTTTGCTGACATAGTAGTGGATGAGTTTCCCAACTCATTGCCACACATCAGAGGTATCAACCATCATATTGATTTGATACCAGGAGCAAGTATGCCAAACAAAGAAGCATACAAATTGACACCTCAAGAGAATGAGGAGGTAAAGAAACAAGTCCAAGATTTATTAGACAAGGGTTTGGTCAGAGAAATATTGAGTCCATGCATAGTACCAACTGTGTTGAGTCCAAATAAGGATGGAGGATGGAGAATGTGTACAGACTCGAGAGCCATAAACAAGATCACCATCAGGTATAGATTTCCTTTTCCAAGAATGGATGACTTAATGGATTGTTTAAGTGGAGTAAATTTATTTTCTAAGATAGATTTGAAAAGTGGATATCACCAGATAAGGATGAGAGCAGGTGATGAGTGGCTTGTTATGCCATTTGTCTTAACAAATGCCCCAAGTAATTTTATGAGACTGATGAATGAAGTGTTGAAGGATTTCATTGGTAAGTTTGTGATTGTGTATCTGGATGATATACTAGTCTTTAGAAAAACTAAAGAGGAGAATTTGAGACATCTGATATTGGTGATGAGGAGTCTACAACATGAGAAGTTGTTGATAAATCTAAAGAAGTCATCTTTTATGAAGACATAAATCATTTACTTGGGTTTTGTGATATCTTCAAATGAATTGAAGGCGGATCTAGAGAAGGTGAAAGAAATCAAAGAATGACCATCACCGAGTATATTTGAGGTGAGAATATTCCATGGATTATCAAGTTTCTATAGGAAGTTCATTAGAAATTTTAGTGGAATTTGTGCACCGATATTGGATACAGTGAAGAAGAGGCACAAGTATTTTAAATGGACAAAAGAGGCTGAGAGGAGCTTCAATATATTGAAGGAGAAGATAACACAACAACCAATTCTGGTCTTACCAAATTTTGGAAAGACATTTCAAGTGAGATGTGATGCAAGTGGAGTTGCAATCGATGCAGTCTTGAGCCAGGGAAATAAACCAATTGCATATTTTAGTGAGAAGTTGAATGAGACCAAAGGAAAGTACCCCACATATGATAAAAAATTATATGCAGTAATTCAAGCCTTGAAGAAATGGAATCACTACCTGATTCCAAAAGAGTTTGTTTTGTGTAGTGATAATCAGGATTTACAATTCATAACCAGACAAGAAAAATTGAACCAGAGACATGCTAAGTGGATAGAATTTATGCAAAATTTCACTTTTGTCATCAAACATATGTCTAGTAATGCTAACAAAGTTGTTGATGCATTGAGTAGGAGATGTCTGATTCTGCAGGAATTTCAGGTCAAGACCTTGGGGTTTGAGTGCCTTAAGGATATGTATTGTGATGATCTAGATTTCAAAGAAGCATACGAAGCATGTGAAAATGCTATGCTAAGAGAAAAAATCCAGTGGACAAAGTATATGATTTAGGAGGGATTGTTGTTCAAGGGAAATCAACTGTGCATACGAAAATGCTCAATGAGGGATAACCTTTTGAAGGAAAATCATAGTGAAGGATTGGATGGACATTTCGTCCATGATAAAAAAATTGCATAGTTGAACAGTTCATATTATTGGCCAGGTATGAGGACATAAGTGATAAAGTTTGTAAACAGATGTAGAATTTGCCAACATGCAAAAGGAAAAAGACAGAACACTGGATTGTATCAGCCATTTCCAATACCAGAGAGGCCTTGGGATGAAATAAGCATGGATTTTGTATTGGGATTGCCAAGAAAACAAAGAGGATGTGATTCCATATTTGTGGTGGTGGACAGATTTTCAAAGATGGCACACTTTATCCCATGCCAGAACACTAGTGATTCAACACATGTTGCAAATTTATTTTTCAAGGAAGTTGCTTGATTTCATGGATTACCCAAAAGTATTGTCTCAGACAGAGATACCAAATTCGTTGGTCATTTCTGGAGAACAATGTGGAAGAAGTTGGGGATAGATTCGTCTTTCAGCTCATCTTGTCACCCTCAGATAGATGGACAGACTGAGGTGGTGAACAGAAGTTTGGGAAACTTATTGAGGATCTGGTCACTGAGCATCATAGTCAGTGGGATCAGATTCTTCCAAAAGAAAAATTTGCATACTCACCAAACATGAGCACTAGAAATAGCCCATTCCAAACACTATATGGAATGCATCCAAGAGGAGCATCTAAGTTGAGAGATTTAGAACATAGTGAGTTCATAAGTGGTGGAGAAAAATATTTTGCTGCAGAAATGCAGAAGCTCCATAGCCAGATCAGAGAGCAGTTGCAGAGCTCTAGCCAAGAGTACAAACATAGATTTGATCAACATCACAGAGAGCTTCAATTTGAAGTAGGAGATCAGGTTCTGGCACATCTCAAGAAATAAAGGTTCCCAAGGGGAACATATAACAAGTTGAAGATGAAGAATATAGGGCCATGTAAGATCTTAAGGAACTTTGATGCAAATTCCTATGAGATTGAGTTGCCATATTGTGTGGGAATATCACCCATAGTCAACATATCAGACCTATATCCTTACAGGGAATATGAAGTAGGAGAAACAAAAGATTAGAAAGAGATTCAATGGGAAAAGAAAATGCCTGTAGTAGAAAATCCATAGATGGAGAAGATAATTGATCAAAGAGTTTGCAAGAAGACCAAAAGTAAAAGATACTATCAGTATCTGGTAAAGTGGAGGGGACACCCCATAAAGGATTCCAGTTGGTTAAGTGAAGTGGATGTTTAGAGGCATGGAAAGATAGTGCGGGAATTCATGGACAAGAGTCCATGAATTTTTTCCCAGAGGAGTATGATGCAGGAGCATCGTCATCAAAGAACACGTGGAGAGATAACTCAGCACCATAACACGCCTTTTGAATTATTTTGGAATCTTAAACACTGATGTTTCCTATCATTATTTTTGAATGAATAATTAGAATAAGATCAAAACGGCTTGGAAGAAAACACGATCAATGAGATCTGGGAGTTTCACTCTCAAACTTTAATTTAATAGAACTTAAGGGATAGTTAGTTTTTTTTTGGAATCTTCTCTTCTTCGAGAAGACGAGTAGTTGGAGGGAACCCTAGGAGCCCTCTGGGATAAATAGAGGTGTTGTATGCCCGAATGAGGTTGCTGCAAATTAGTAGGAGATTGATGTGATTTAGTTGTTGCTAAATTTTTAGTTATTGTTTTTTCATAGCTGTAGCTATTTACATTTGAATGAATATGAAAAAGGAAAATTGATCCAATGCATGGTGTTGCTACTGTTTACAGTTCCCTATTATTTTATTTTTTCATGAATGAACGAGTTATGTTATTGAGTATATGAACCTGTGAAGTGTTTGGATAAGTTTCATTTGTTTTCTTCATTGAGTTCATGCAAGGTGTGCATACAGTCCGCAAGGAGTGCATTGACGAAGTTTGTTTCGACTCAAAAGCTCAGAAGAGATAGCGTGAAAATTCCATTTGCAAGGAGTGCAAAGAGACTACCACAAGGTGTGCATAGTCGTCTGGAAGAAGCTAAGACTTGCATAGGAATATGTTGCAAGGAATGCACGGATCCAAAAAATCGACTAAGTGTCGAAGAAACCCTTTAAGGAGTTAAAACCTCGAAGAAAGGACAAGTACATAGGAGTTAGTAGGAAAAATCCTTTAGGAAGGAGGATATTTTAAGGTTTTTCAAGATAAATGATCAATATCCATCCAAGAGAAGTGAAATCATTCCATACCGTCAGATCTGGGAGAAGTTGTGCGGTGGTTAGCCATGGGTGCTTTCGGAAATTCGTGAACCAGAGGATTTGGAGTGTATAAGGGTGAAAAAAACCGAAGTCTGAAACTACAAATAGATCCTAGTCATTGGCTGGAAGGCTAAGATGTGGCAGCAAATAAGCGAGTTTGGGAAAGAACAACTTCGGAGAACTTGTGCCAAACAGATAGCGATCTTCATGAAACCGTGAAGTAGATTTGAGTTGTCGGTTGTGGTGAGGATATGTGGAAAATATCCAAGAGTTTCAGAGGAAGATTCCTTCGGAAGTAGACGAGGGTGGAGGTTGCAAGATTATCGAAGCCTGAGTAAGTGAAGTCAGTTGTGGTCATTGATCTAGGACGATCACGCGTCCCTGGATCGTGCACTTCGGAGGAATATCCCTTCGGAAAGAATCGAGGATAGAACATCCAAAAACGCCCGAAGACGGAGGTGTTGAAATCCATATTAGTCGCCCACTTGGATAGGACATGTGGAGCATGGATATTTATTGTGTAGGTTTGATTCTCTGGGAGAAAGGACGTTGAGGAAGCATTGACTACCAACCGATCGGAGTGGAACAAGGAGTGATCTTGATCGTAGATTAAGTAAACATATGGCACTCATCCTATAGTTTCAAAGAGGAAGAACTTCGGGAGAAATGGTGTGTCGAAATGGTTGGAAATATCGAAGTCGGAGTTCCGAAGGAGATCGCCACCATTGGTTGTCGAAGGGAGTGCGAGCCATAGATCTGGTTCTAGGTAGCTTTTCCAGTCTAGAGTTTGCATGAAAAGAGATTTTCTATATCCAAGGAAGCCAGAGTTCGAAGTTGCGAAGCGCTTAGGAGATTTATCCCCAGGTCACATCCCGAGGTCACATGTCGAGATGGGCTAGTGGAAGGAGCTAGCACCCATCAACATTAAGATTTTAAAAAGTGCTAAGGAGAGGGCCCGCGGGTTCCATATGACCTGTGCCTAAAGTGATAAAGGCCCGTGTTAAAAACAATTTGGTGCTAGAAAAGCCTCGAAGAGATAATTCAGCTCAGTAGTTTGAATATCCTTGACCAGGAGGTCGCACGACCCCGAGGGAGAGTAGGGGGGTCTACATCAAGTCACATCCCATAGTTATTGGGAGAATGGGGATGAATTACATTCATATTTGGAAAGAGTGAGAGTCAAGCAAGGAAGGGAGAAGAAGGGAAATATGTATGGAAAAGGGGGATAATTTTTACATGTAGTTTTTGGGAAGTAAGAGAGGAGTTGAGTGTTGGAAAGAGAACCATCCATGTTGTGCTGGAAGGAAACCATTGTTTGGTTTTGTGTTATGTTGAGAAAGAGTCACGTGTGCCTCTAAAATGGGTTGTAATCCCGTAGTGTGTTTTATTGTTGAGAAAATGGCTCAAGAGCCTTGTGAAGGTTGTTTTGAGAACTCCTGAAGTAGTTGTGAGTTCTTGGAGTCCCCAGCTGAGAGATTCTTGGCCAACCAAGTGCACTGGAAACCCTAACTAAAAAATGGTACATCCTGAGGGACTGTGAGTAGTGAAGGGGTACATTCCTTGGATTGTTCAGGTTGTGGGGAAGAGAGTTGGAGGATTGGAATTGTTGTGGAAATAGAAATTGAGTTTTGGGTTGTTAAATGTGGAGAGTGTATAGCCAAGAGGGACATATCTCCTTGTGGAATCATAGCCTTAGCTCAGGGGTGGCTTGTTGTTGAGAGAAAATGAACATAAGTGCTTATGGATGGGAGGTTCATCCTTCGTATGCATCCAGTTGGTTGATTATAAATAGATAAGTTTATGGTATTTCCTATGGCTGGTGTAAATGTGTTATCTAGCTAGAAAATGACATACATAATTTGTAGAGAAAATATGAGAAAAGAGAAACAAGAGAGAAAGAATGGAAGAATTATCATTAACCAAATGAATGAATGATCATTTACACATGTTATACTATATACAAATCATCTAATGCGCATTGGAGGAGAATCCAATGTGCCATAGTGGTGGTCTAGAGTGATCTAAACACACACCAACAGTTACGGGAGTAAACTGCCACCTAATCTAGTCTCTCAGGCAGTTACGGGATTTAACTACCACCTAGTATGAGTTAACTAGTCTCTCGGTCTTTAGTTAACTGAATGAAACTGAGTGAAGTGGGGAGGATATCAAGGAATCATGAGTAATGCATTAGTCTGGGGATGATCCCAAGGATAATGTGCATTAGCTAGTGATGATCCCAATGCTGCATGGTGATGATCCCAATGTGGCATCTAGACTCCACTCAACTGATCAAACTGAAGTGTGAACTAAAGAGAATATTATCCTAGATGCATATTCTCCCTAGACAATAGGATACTAAATAATTACTAGTAAACATAGGGAAAACCTTAGGAAAATAATTCCTAGGTGTGTGTGAAGTATCTCCAACACCCCCCCTGAACATCACTATGGTGAAAATAAATTATGGGTCCTGGAAATAAGGCCATGTTAGGTACCCAAACACAAAAGATACACTGAAATAAATTAGGAAAGAGGGAAAACCTCATGGGAAATCCCCCCCTCAAAGTACAATGTATGTAAAAATAAGAACTGATAGTTGCTAGGAAATTGTGTCCTTCACTCCAAGACAACTGCGTAGAGAATGAAACTTCTGCTTAGTGAAGGTCTTTGTGAAGATTTCTGCAGTCTATTATGTTGAAGGACATACTGTAGGTCGATGATCCCCTCATGTAATAAGTCCCGGATATAGTGCATGCGGATCTTGATGTGCTTCGTCCGCTACCTCTGAACTAGATCTCTACAGAACTTCAGAGTGCTCGATTGGATAGTGAAACTGAATGCCCAAATCCATGAGAAAATGTTGTAAACACATAACCTGAATGGTTATGTTAACTACCCCTCTATACTTTGCCTCGACCAAAGATAGAGAAATAGCATCCTACTTCTTGCTCGACCAATAGATAGGCCCGAAACCAAGACTAAGTGAGTAACTAGATGTGGACTTGAGATTGATGCTATCTCCATCCCAATCAAAATTAGTGAACTTGATGAGGTCCAATGTAGAGTCTGCTACATAGTGAATCCAAAAGGTGATGGTGCCCTGTACATATTGAAGGATACACTTTGAAGCCTTCCAATATAGATCATGCATCTTCTGCATGAACCTAGAGACTGCTCCAACTGCATAGGAGAGGTCTAGTCTGGAGTGTGTGAGATACAAAAATCTCCCCACTAGTTGTATGTACAGTTTTTTTTTCACCAGTGGAGTGTCCCTGCCATCCTCAAGTCTGACTCCTGATAGGAAAGGAGTCGGGGCAGACTTGTAGTCTATCATGTGAAATCTCTCAAGGAGATCTCATGCATATTTAGCTTGAGACAGTTTGATGCCTAATGCATCCTGACTGATCTCAAGTCCAAGGAACAAATGTAGTGGACCCATTTCCATCATCAAGAACCTATCATGCAAAATCCTCTTGATTGTAGCAATCGTTAAAGTTGAGAAACCAGTGATCAAAAAATCATCAACATACAAAACTATGAGTAGAAGTGAATCAATCATCCTGAGCATGTAAATGTTTGGGTTTGACTTAAAACATACAAAGTTCTGTGATAGTAGGTAGGATTCCATCTTGGCATACCATGCCATCGGGGTCTTCTTGAGGCCATAAAGATACTTCCTCAGTTGAAAAAATAAATATGAATCCTGTATAAATCTCTGGGGTTGCTCCATATAGATCTCCTCAGAGAGATCTCCATGAAGAAATGAATTCTTCACGTCCATCTGATGGAATTCCCATCCTTTGGCTACCATAATGGCAAGTGCCAAATGTATGGAATCTATCTTCACTATTGGTGTGAAGGTCTCATCATAATCAATACCGTGCACCTGCTGAAAGCCTTTGGAAAATAGCCTAGCTTTGTATATGCTAACTTGTCCATCCATTGTGCTCTTGGTCCTATAGGCCCATTTTCACTTGAAAAGTTTCATTTCTGAAGGAAGGGGAACAAGATCCCAAGTCTTGTTCTCGAGGAGGGAGTTGTACTACTCCTGCATGGAAGATTCCCAAAAAGGATTTCTAGTAGCCTCGCCATAGGACTGTAGATATGAAGATTGAACCAAGAAATGATGCTTGGGTGGCATTGGTTCAATGGAAATGAGTGCAAGAGGATGCTCCTCAAAATTATATCAAGTCCTCCTAGTATCAGTTGGATCCCTAACAAGATATCCTATATCCTGTTGATGGGCGAAATTGACCGTCCGTCAACTGGAAGAGTGGATCCGGTCCGGGGTTGTCTAAATAACCCAAGTCATTTGGGATAACCCACCCTGATGGGCTTAGCGGCTCCGTTATCCGATCTAAGTCCTAAGAAAACAAAAAGAAAACTACTCTAAATTAACTAATCTAAATGAAAAATAACAATTAAAACAAACTAATAAACAAATCTAAACTATTATATATAAAATTCACTATCTAACACTACACAACAATAATTCTATAAAATCAAATATTAAATTACTAACAGAATCAAATTTAATTACAAATGTACAATATTTACAAATTACAGATTTGAATGAAAACCTGCAAAACTCATTTGTAATATGTCCTAAGACAGCTAGACTATTTGTTTTTTGATTTTATAATTTTATGAAAAAGAAATAAAATAAAAACTAACTAAACTAAGCAACTAAAATAATAACTCTAACTACAAATATAAACTATACATATATCTATCTAAACTACTTATATTAAACTAACAAACTAACTATTAAACAAAATAACAAACTGACCTGAAGTAGCGCTTCAGGTTTGTCCTGTGTGCAGTGGTTGCTATAGCTGTTCGGAGGAAGGAAACCCGCACCGGATTATCCATGAGCTTCTCGTAAACAAGAAGCTGCTGTGATCTTCAAATATAATTACAGGACAAACAAGACATAAAAATTTACAACAATCTTATGATTTACAAATCATAACATTTAGATAAATCTACATGTAAGGATTTGTACAAAATGATTCAATCAATGAAGAAGAGAAATATGTAATTCATTAACTGAAACAAATTAATTGCTGTATTTTTTAAATAAGAGAGAGATCAGATATAGATTGCACATTAATCAAATCACATCAACCTGCAATAGATTACGATAGCTAAAGCAGTCTATAATCGACTGCAAAATGATATGAATAAAACTTGAAACAAAAGTTTGATATATTGAAAGCGAAAGTTGTTACAAGACATCAACTTTCATCTCAGTCTGTATCATAAATCCATAGTCCGACTCTCCCACAGTGAGGATGATGATTATTACAAAAAATAACAAGTATTTAAAGACCTTCCATAGGGTAAAACATCCCTGTGGGAATTATCAAAATAGTTTACACAAATCTGGGAAAATATCCCAAGTTTCTGACTCAAGCTAACAACCTAAGACAAAACCAAATCCAAAATATCTCCTAAACTGCCACAACAACCCCAATTAATCATTGTAATTCGTATGTACCTAAAAGAGGACAAGAATAGAAAAGATTAGAGGATATCTTTTTAATAAAATTGATAAAAATCTAATTTCAAAGACTAGCTACAGAATATTGCGATTCTGTAGCTGGTCTAAATCAAACACAGAATCATTTTGAAACGAATTCAAAACTCAAAGAATTAAATTGAAACTATTAAACAAATATCTAATTGCTATTTGAAAACAAACGAATCATTCAAATAAAAAACTGTTATACTAATTCGAGAGCAGACAAGATTATGATCAATCGAATGATTACAGAGATAGACGTACTCTGTTCAATTTGTTATCACAATTTTGGGTAACAGAATCATATTAGATACTTGACAGCAATGAAATCGTTTCCAATTGAAATCAACACCAACAATTTATGTTGCTTCAGCCATCAACAAAATAATTTTCGAATCCAAACGAAATCAACAGGAACGTTTTGAAATTGATAGAGCTATATTAAATGAATACAAACGATCATGCTAATCGTGGCACGCAGAAATCACTTGCAAATCAAATCAAATAGGAACGAATCAAAATGGTTTGAGGCTGGTAGAAATTGTTATGAATCAACACTGATTCCATAATTTTAGCAAATAGATCTTTTGCACAGGTCGAATGTAATCCAAATCCAAACGAAAATGTTAATTCAATTCAAAACAGTCATTTTTGGTAAATGGAAGTCAACAGCTTTGTTTTGAGTTTATTAGATTACATCGTATTTATCAACCCAGTCACTAATAATGACGCATAACACATTTAAAGGATCATACCAATTCAAGCCCACGAAATCGTTCCAAAATCAAACCATAAAGACTAAATCAAAGCTGATAGAATCCAACCACAACGAAATCATACCAAATCAAAACATAGTCGTGCTTTGATTTTAGCACAAAAATCTCTTATACAGGTCATATGCAATCAAAATCTAAACAAAAACAAACCTCATTAATCACATTAATTCAAACTAACAGAATTTTTCTAAAGCGAGCCACACCAAGTCAAAACCAATCCATCGCTTCTACTAAGTTGGGCACGACAAAATCGCATTACCAAATCATAACTACATTTGATTTTAGTAGAAAGAATCTACTATACAAGATCCACAACATAGCTGTTTTCGATAATCAAACTATGAAAGAATCATTTCGAATAATGAACAGAACTAATCGAAAGCCAAAAACCAATTCATTATATTAATCCAAGCAATTCATAAAACGAAATTGATATTGAAATTCATACCTGGATAATCAGAAAAAAAACTCGGTCATGATAATTTGGAATTGACGAAGGTTGTTGCCAATTCGACATTCCTAAAAACGATTGAACCAATGGTTTTCTGCTTCTTGTCATTAGCTTGAAGTTTGTCCCTTTCTCTCGACATCACTGTAACTTGGTTCTCTAAAGATTTAATCTTCGATTGTAATAATGGGACGTCAGTGTAATAACGCTCCAGCCACACATTGCATTGGATGCATGATGTTTGCTCAGGCTTCAAAATTGCAGGGGAGGGTTTGTTTAAATCACCGAGGGTTTCATTATATAGCTTGATTCCTGGGCAATTAGGATTGTTTTTTAGGCACGAGGACAAATTAGAAACATAGTCAAAGGGTTGCTCGGAGCATAGACCATGGGAATAAGGGTACTCACTAGCTAGGAAGTGCTCGATATCAGAGTCTGAGTCTTCACTCAGAACTATGGGTTTTTGATCGACGTTTGGCTTAGGCTTATTTCGAGAAAGTCTCGATATCAATCGAGCATTTTTTTTACCTTTGCTATCGACAGTAGGATTACCCTTGACCTTCTTACTCACAGGATTCTTAACAGCCTCAGCCTTGTCTTTTGTGATGTTGGGTAGGTCGATGTCAGGGCAGACCGAGGGTTCGACAGGGGGTAGAAGAGCATGAAATGGAACGGGTGGCCCGACCATAGTCTCACTAACCACAGACTTGTCGATTTGGACAGTCTCTGAATCAACAAAGCCATTTTGAGACAGAAAGGCTTGCCAATTATCGTCGTGAAGGTTTAAATGGTGGACGATGATGAGTCTAATCAAGCCATGGTGAAACAAACTGCTATTAGCCTTCTCGCGTTTGAACCTCTTAGCCATTTTGTACAGACTACGCAGGAATTAAAATGGCATGTTTAATGGATAGCCCATGAAATTCATTAACAGTCGAAGGTGAAAAAGAAAAACCAATCCATACCGACCTTCACAGGTCACAAATTGTTTAACCATTATCAAAAGATCATGCCACCTGAGTTTAAGTGTGGAAATAGGCATACCTTTGTCACAGGATGTAACCTTTCGTGATATGAATAGCAAAGGCCATGGCACTTCGTCGACTTTGGAGTTTTTAAACCATCGTTGGCCTGTGGCTGCCAATCCTGTAGCAAAGCTTATGAATTCTTCATTGAGTTCAAGCTGAATGTCACCTACTTTAGCCCTACACCCATCAAAGGTAAGGGCAAATTGATGTGCAACAAGAAGATTAAAACCCTTGAACCTCTGTATAAACACCAGCCAACCATTGTTTTCTAAATCCTTACGGGTGTTATCAAATAGTAACAGGGCTTGGTTTCCATTCGACTCTATACGGACCACCGGTGCCATAGACAGGAGCACATGGTGAGCAAGGTGCAGGGGCTAGGGTTTGAACACGGCATATGCAGGGGCAGAACACTCAGAGGCTTACCCAAAAACACCAGGGGTGACCCAGGATAGGGGGAAATCATTTATGACAGAACGTGCGAAGGTGGTGGAGCTATTTTGGCCCATGCAGAATAGTCATTACCTGTAGTACAACCGTCGATGCTTTTAGCTATGCACATCACAATGCATATGTGTTAAAAACTATGCCATTTCAATCAACCAATGGATATATGGTAAGTGGATTAAAAATTTGCGTGAACCATAGTTTTAGTTTCAAAACCAAAGCAATAAATCGAAATCAATACCAGGGGTCCGATTATATGAAACATGTGTTGTGTGAAAAAGATCTATACAAAGGGTATAACCACAATGCCAAATATTTTTATGAAACCAATGTGTCAAGGGAATCGATTAAAAACTATATAAATCAAACCACCAATGCATCACAAACTCGATTAAAAGAATATCACCATAATCTTGTAAAATGAAGTCATATATAAAAATGCCAAATGAATAAGGATCTTGGAGTCTTGTCAAATGCATAGTGATAAGTACATTGGAAACGCAATGGGCATATCGACAAGAATGATTACAACAATTCAGTGATGATTTTAATGTGACTTCGAAAACCAAGTTTTCACGCTTGCAGTCGTGAAAACAAGAACAAAGGTAAGTGTGCAAATAGCGCAAAAATAAAAGTGTCGTTTTATTTGAGAATTGCGACGAAAATCAAGGTTTGCAAAACACKGGTGTAGGCAGCTTATAAGGACAGTAGAAAAATGTGAATTGGCTGCCAACAATGGCGACACACTGGTAGAAGCAGTTATCTCTGCCAGAAAGAACAAACTCAGATTAGGATAACGAGAAAAATTCTAACTCAAAAATAACAACCAAAAAATCGTGTAAACATCATCATTCACCAAATATTCCAGCAGTGCTTAAAGGATGAAAACTGATAGCAGTCTTAAGACAAGAGAGTCACAATATTAAAGATAAAATCTCCAATACTATTGACAGAGCCACTGCTGCCAGCAGGTGTCTATAGCCTCAACAGGGTTGCCATTTAACCCACTCTGACATCTGTATCCTGCCAAGAAGTTCTGGATCAGAATAAAGGACATTTTAAGGTTAAGAGGTTTCTTATTTTTGCCAATTTTCATATACCTGACATTGCTTCGCTGCTAGTGGGCCTATTCAGTACCCCGACGAAGTTGTCTTGGCGCCATGCATGCATTTACCCATTGCCAGCAGACTTGTTCAGTATCCCGACGGGTTTACAAGCACTTCCCACAGCTCTATTAATGATTTATTTTGTTTTTCAAAGATATAGTCGAGCGGGGTGACGCTGAAAATTATGATATTTTCACATATTTTTTTAAAGACCTCATCAGATTTTTTTTAGAACTGTCCTTTATTAAGATCCATAGATGTTTCATTTACAGAAACAACTTTCTAAGGCTGGGAGACATCTTCTGAGTCATTCCCTTAAGGAAAAGGGACAACGGAAAAAGATAATAGATGATCATGACAGACTTTACTCAGAGATCAAAATCAGTTAACTTCTTTCAAACAACAAATTTTTTCCAACACAGGTGTAAATTTCAAAAGCATAAAATTGATGTTTATACAATTTTTTTAGCAGTCATTTTAGTGAAAGAATTCTCTATTTTTTTTCTTCTGAATAGCTCAGTATGCAGGTATGTGTATTTCCAAAAACACCAACTGATAAACTCAAAGGAGAAATCAGAAACGAAAAAGCAAAAGAAAATAAAACAAAAGAAAAATATGTACATAATATACAAAGAGTCGTCATCAGGCAAAATATCTTTTCAGGGCTTGGCCATTCACCGGATAAGTGTCAGGCTGTCCTTCTAGATTCTGCAATCGGAAAGAGCTGGGACCCAACTTCTTAGCAACTAAAAACAGTCCAAGCCATAAGTTTTGAAATTTCGTGTGCTCTCCCTTTCCCTCATGCGGTTTGTCCCATTTCAAGACGAGATCACCTACTTCGAAATTCCTATCAGAAGCAGAGTTAGAATAGAACCATCTTTTAACCAATAGTTGATGCTGATCTAACTTACATTTAGCTTGGGCTCTTACCTCTTCTAGCTTCATCAAAGAATTAATTCGGTTTTCTAAAGGGGGACAATCTTCTTCTTGAATCTTCTGCAATAACTGTAGTGAAGGAAGAAGAATGTGTGGTGGCAGAATTGCTTCTCTGCCATAAACGAGAAAAAAGGGGGAGTTACCTACAACATCTTTTGGTGTTACCCTATCAGCCCACAGTGCGTTTAACAGTGCATTGTGCCAATTTTTGTGATTTTTAGCCACTGTTCTCTTGATGATTTTAATCAAGTTCTTATTTGTCGACTCTGCCAGTCTGTTTCCCTGGGGGTAATAGCTAGCAGAATACTTCAATTTAATTCCTTTTTCCAAAGAGAACTCACTCATCTCAAGAGAGGAAAAGTAAGAAGCGTTGTCGAATACTAAACAGTCGGGAATACCAAAACGAGTGATAATATTCGAATTTAGAAAGGCAATTACCTGACTGGTGTTGACAGTTCTTAACGCGACA
>ML813522.1:66100-107736 GCA_009831015.1 Picea engelmannii | reverse complement strand
CTTATAAGGACAGTAGAAAAATGTGAATTGGCTGCCAAAACATCCCAAAGAGTAGTATTGGCCCACTTGGGCCTTTATTCTAGCTCTGCATCTGCATCTACATGCACTGACTCTGCATCTAACTGTACTGACTCGGTATATGAATCCTTTGAATCAGAACTCTCATCTGAAGAAGATTTGGCATGTGCATTCTCATCATCTATGACAGGTGGAAGAACAAAAGTATATACATGTGGCTACTGAGGAATATGCAAGACACTTTCCTCGAATTGGACACTACACTCAATGATAATCTGGTCTAAGGAAATATTAACGAGTATGTATCCATTCATACCAATGGGTTATCCAACAAATATACACTATGTTCTCTTTGGATCAAGTGTTTTCCTCTTCTCATAGGGAATCCATGCCCATGCACGAGAATCGAATATACAGAAGTGGGTCACTTCTGATTTGAGGACACTCCAAGCCTTGTAAGGGGTCTTATCCTTGACAAATCTATGGGGAGATATATTTTGGATGTAGGTTTCACAATTAAGTGCTTCAAACCATAACATTTGTGGAAGTGACTTTGCATGTAGCATGAAAGATGCTATCTCTTTCATAGATCTATTTTTCCGCTTAACAACTCTATTTTGTTGTGGAGTATAAGGAACCGTGTGCTGCAACTGAATCCCGACCTCATGAAAAATATTTTGTATCTCATGGTTGACATACTCTCCCCCATTATCTGTTTGGAGAAATTTTATCTTCTTTCCTTACTGTGTTTCAACAAGGTCTTTGAAATCTTTGATGTGTCGAAAGACCTATGATTTTTTCTTGAGAAAAAAAATCCACGTAAAGCATGAGAAATCATCAACAAAAATGAGAACATACCTTGCTTTATCGATTGAATGATGCATAAAAGGGCCCATGAGGTCACTATGGATCAGATATAAAGGAAACAAAGCCTTATGAGTCTTTCCTTTGTTTAATTTCTCTTGAGGGTGTTTTCCAAGAACACATCCCTCACAAATTTCTTTGGAGAAGTGGATGTCAGGTAGACCATCAACCGTTCCTTTCTTGCTAATATGTTGCATATATATGAAATTTAAATTCCTGAACCTTTCATTCCATATCGTATTGCTTTCATTTGCATGGGTAAGCAATAATGAAAAATCTGGGTCAATAACTTCAAAAAATGTGTAGAGTCTGGATTGATGATTTACCTCACCAGTAGAAACCTTGGAATTAGTTTACATGTCATAGATATCCAAAAAATCAGGTGTGAATATAACTCTCTTTCCGATGATAGATTTTTTCATCTGTAGCACATAGATGGAGAGAATATTGACAGAAAGTTTGGGAACGTGTAGCACATTCTTGAATCTTATGTTTGTGAGTTCAATTCTTCCTTTGTTGGTTACCTTGACTAGAGAGTTGTCCCCCATCAGAATAGGAGGACCTTTGCATGCATCCAATGAAGAGTAGACTTCTTTTGTGTATTCCCTATGGTGTGATGCTTCTAAATCTACAATCCAAGAATCGAGAGAGGAGTTAATGGCAATCAAGGCATGGCCATAATTTCCTTTCTTGGGATTTTGATCTTCTGGCTTCTTCTTCTTGGAAACCTCAGGGATGTGATCTCCAAGGTTTTTTTGTTGAATTATTTTGGGCCATTTGATCTATCTATTTCTTCATATATGCAGATTCTAGATGGAATCCTTTAAGGTATTAAGTGCATTTCTCCCCTTTTCTCCCCTTTCCACCTTTGGATCTGGAGGCATCATTGAAGGGTTTTTAGTACCTTTCCTTATTTGGATTTGAATGTGATTTCCTTTTGTCTTTATCTTTAGATTTATGATTTTTATGACCGCTACCATCTTTCCCAGTAAGTGCATGCACCTTTGGGTCTTTGATTTTTCCCATATAGATGAGCTTGTTCTTCTTTTGTGTCAGAGACTCAATAAAGGCCTCAATAGAGGGAATTGTCCAAGTGGATCTATAGGTGAGCCTAACTGAATGAAATGTGGATACAAACATTGATTATTCTAGAAAAAGTTTGGAGAGAATGGTAAGAACCATTTGTTTCTCCTCCTTATATTTATCAACCTCGCAAGCCTTGAGTTGTGACAACAAATCCTTATATTTGGTAAATAAATCTTGGAGATTGTTGAAGGTTTTTGGATCCAAAGTGAAGAAATTCCACCTCGAGCACATGTCCCCTCATCTCATCCTATTTTCCAAAAATCCCTTCCATGGTGGTCCATGATTCATTGGGGGTTTTATAGGAGGATATGTGAAAGAGGAGTTCAAGAGAAATGAGACTGCAAATAGTTCCAAACAATTCATCCATTCAATTCAGATACTTGGATTTTTCTATGGATGATGTGGGTTCAGTCTCTATGTTCATGGTTAACCTGTATAATCCTTTGCTTCAAAGATGCAATATCATCTTCTCCTTCCATGCAAAGAAATTCTATGGTGTAAGAATGAATTCTTTTGGAATTCCATTTTTCCGTTGTCTTCAATCTTCGGTACCTGTAAAAAGAATCTGGTGTGTATTTTTCCTAGAAATCTGTCGGCTCCGATACCATGTGAATGTTTTGAACCTGCATAGAAAATATCTAGCTAGCAAATGACATACATAGTTTTCAAAGAAAATATGAGAAAAGAGAAACATGAGAGAAAGAATGGAAGAATTCTCATTAACCAAATGAATGAATGATCATTTACACATGATATAATCTATACAAATCAACTAATGCACATTGGAGGAGAAGAAAATGTTCCATAGTGGTGGTCTAGAGTGATCTATACACACACCAACAGTTACAGGAGTAAAATTCCACCTATTCTAGTCTATCAGGTAGTTATAGGAGTTAACTGCCACCTAGTCTAAGTTAACTAGTCTTTTAGTCTTCAGTTAACTGTCTAAAACACAGTGCAGTGAGGAGGAGATCAGGGAATCATGAGTAATGCGTTGGTCTAGTGATAATCCCAAGGACAATGTGCATTAGATGGTGATGATCCCAATGTGGCATCTAGACACACTCAACTGATCAAATTGAAGTGTGAACTCAAGAGAATATTCTCCTAAAGGAATATTCTCCCTAGACTATAGGATACTAAATAATGACTAGTAAACATAGGGAAAACCTTAGGAAAAATAATTCCTAGGTGTGTGTGAAGTATATCCAACAAGTAGGTGTGTGTGCTTATGATGATTATTTCCATTGTATAAATGTTAATTTGAATGTTGTTACGTTTGTTGGGTTTGCATGCATTCATGGTTTTTTTAATTATGTTGTTAGTCGCATGGGTAAATCAACATGTTATCTTTCGTAAAGTTTATGGGCCTATTGCCCCTTGGTTTATTTTATAAGTATGGGGCATTTTTAAATTTTTTGTGTTAGCAGGCTAAGTCATTTTTACAGTGATGAGACTTAGCTTGGAGGATGGGTACGTTACAACAACAACTAGTAGAGTATCAAGACAAATTTGAGTGCAAAGGAGTGGGAGAATGATCTAGTTTTGATTCCAATTCTGTATCAGTTTTGAAAAGGTTTTGTCTAAGTTTTGTATGAGTCTTGTTTGAGTTTTGTAAGAAGTCTATAATAGAGTCAGATTTGTGTTGAATGAGACAAAGTGCATAGCTCAGAGGAATGTAATGAGTGTTGAATGAGAGATGGCACATAGCTCAAAAGACTGTTGAATGAATAAGAGTGCATGAAAAAAGTTATATGCAATATGAATTTGTTTATGTATGCATTTTGAAAGCTAATGACTATAATACAAACTCATGTTTCTCTCTGTCATATGTTATGTGTATTATGAGTTAAAAGTATATATGGTTTAATGGTTGATGCTTATTAATTTTTATTTCGACATGAATCAATGAATGCTTGTATAACTGAGAGGATTCCATTTATACACAATCCCTTCACCTCCGACACAAGACTAAATGGTCTCAGTGATTCTCATGGCGTCTCAAATGAAACCTTATTCAATACTCAAATAAATATTGAATATGTCAACGCCTTGGGTTTTTTTGGTAAAATATTGATGAACCCTGTGTATTCAACCCCCTAGCAATAGGAGAGACACACACCAACAAATGGTTTCATTGTCAGGACATGGAGGTTTCTTATCACATGGCGAAGGGAAAGAATGAGGTGGAATCCATATCAAGAGGAAATACAATACTATTTATCTAAATAAGGGAGACAAGTTTGCATGATGTGAAACAAAGGATCTGATAACTAATGTCAAATGCTATAAATAAAGGTATATCTACATAAATTTACATGAATTGTTCTTTGTTAAGTTTCCTTGTATGTTGTATGAATTGTTGAAGAGAAATAAAAACATTAAAAATACCTTGAGAGTCTAAGAACCATTGGTATGGGACCAGACTGTTGTCAATAGAATGAAATCTATTGATAATAAGTGAACTCGAGCAATTGATTTCTAGTTCTTTCAGGTGAAGGAAGGATATATTGTGGAGTTCGCCATTGACTACAATGATTGTTTCAAAAAGTTGAAATTGTTTTGTTGAAGGTCCCTAAAATAGGTTGTTGTAGGAAATTCCCCTATGGATGAAGATGTTGTTCATTGAAAAGGGGTTGATGTACATGGAACCTGATAGGATGGTTGAGTAGATCCCCTCATGTAGAGGGTGTTGGTTGTGGAGCTTGATTATCTTATTTATTCAGAGGTCCTTGTTTTCATCCGTGTTTATACCCCATGAAGACTTTACACCCTGGAAGAATGTACAATCCTCCAAGCAGGGGAGTGTAGGGGGGGTTACCCCCCTGCGGGGCCCGGGGGCAAGCAGGCCCCCGAAGGAAAAATTGCCTTGTAAATGTATATTGTAATTTCATAGTAAATATGAAACTTTCATTATAAGGTCGTAGACCTGATGGTTGAATTTATGTTAGGGTTGTTTTCCCTAGAAGACAACCCTCTTTTATGAGGGAAATATATTGCGGTTATGTATCATTGTGAATATTGTATTCTGAGTGAGGATATTGTGAGAGAAATAAGAGGAAGTTACAACGGGTGTGTTTTAAGTTGTATCCCTTCATTTGTTGGATAATAATAAAGGAAGGACCTGGAAATTTATCTGGTGGACGTAGCCCACACTGGGTAAACCATGTATATCTGTGTCTATATTGTATTGTGTATCTTATATGTTTTATTTCCACATTTGTTTTATTTTATTTCTCCACAATCCTGTTTTTATAACAACTGGTATTAGAGTGAAAGGTAACTCGTAGGAAAAGATGGTTCCTGGTTCGAGTGGGAGCAATGGCGGAAGATGGAAAGTTTAGGGTCGATAAATTTAACAACCAAAACTACTAGTTATGGAAGATGCAGATGGAATATTACTTATATCAGAAGGATCTATTCCTACCATTGGGTGGAATAGAAAAGAATTTGATGGTCATGAAGGACAAAGAATGGGAGGTTCTTGACAGAAAGGCACTAGGAATAATACGATTGAGCTTGGAAGCATCGATGGATTTCAATATTTTGAAAGAAAAGACACTGAAGGAGTTGATGGATGCATTGGATAAACTATATGAAAAACCCTCGGCATCCAATAAGGTATTTATAATGAAGAGATTATTTAATATGAATATGTCAGAAGGTGGGTCTGTTGCAGATCATTTAAATGAATTTAATATGGTTACTAATCAACCAAGTTTTGTAAAAGTGGACTTTGATTATGAGGTCAGGGCTCTTCTAAAATTGTGCTCATTGCCAAAAAGTTGGAACGGTTTGGTCATGGTTGTAAGTAACTCTGTCTCTGGTTCAAACACTTTAAAATTTGATGATGTTGTTGGTGTTATCCTTAGCAAGGAAATACGATGGAAAAGCATAGGTGAGACATCAGGTAATGTCTTAAACATGCAGAACAGGGGAAGACAAAAGGATAGAGGAAAGGGCTCAGGGAATCGCGAGAATTATAGGAAGGGAAGATTCAAATATAGACTTGGAAAGATAGAGTGATGAATTGTGGAAAGAAATGACATCTAAAGAAAGACTGCAGAGCTCCAAAGAAACAAAGAGATGGACAACATGAGAAAAATCAGGAAGCAAATGTAACAGGTGATGTGTTACAAGATTATTTGATTCTTTCTATAGGTAATATTTACGAGTCTTGGGTAGTAGATTCAGGAGCTTCATTTCATGCCACACCCCATAGGAAATTTTTTCTAGATTATGTTCAAGGTGATTTTGGACAGGTTCATTTGGGTGATGATTTACCATCCAAAATTGTTGGAATGGGAAAGGTAAAAATAAAGCAAAGGAATGGAAACCAATGGTTGTTGAAAGAGGTAAGACATGTTCCAGATCTAAGGAAAATCTTATTTCAACAAGGTAGTTTGCAAGTGAAGGTTGTATATCCATATTTACAGATAAGGTGTGGAAGGTCACCAAAGGATCATTGGTGATAGAAAAAGGAGAGAAGGTAGGTACATTACATTTATGTATTGGTAATATTGAATATTTTATCTCTTTAGTTTATAAAGGAGTGGATACAACACTATGACATAATAGGCTCGGACACATGAGTGAGAAGGGGATGAAGATGTTGATATTATGGTAGTTGTGGGAGGTATTTACCTCCACGTGTAAACCTGACAAGGATAGAATACTTCGGGAAGCAAGACGAAACCATAATGAGTTGGCTAATAACCCTAGAAGAGTTGGCTAATGAGATGGATAATACAGGAGGCTAGTCTTCATTCTCGCAGGGCAGGCTCAGAATTGCAGAGAAACACTTGTGCGCACTGCAGTTGCCCAGTTTCTGGGCAGGTTTGGAGGAGAGTTGTAATTGTAGCTGCTGCAACTAGCAGTTATGCTTGGACTATCTCTTGGCTAGGATTTGGACTATCTGATAAAATCTTATTGGTGCACTATCCTTTGGGAAAGGTGTGCTACCCTTTGTTTGGCTATCTAGCCTAGGTTTTTCTTCTGGAGTCCTTCTCTGTCAAGGTTAAGGTGCTCGGAGGGTGGCTTCAGCCTATGGTTGGGTGACATGGGCATTTTCAATGGTAAAACGAGCACATCCACTTATATTCTAACAGGTTATGGGCCCACACCTCCTTCATTCAATCTAACCGCTGGAAGGAAACATAGTCGTGAGGATATTAAGCTCATTGAAGAATTGCCGCTAGGGTTTCTAGCAGGAGCAGTCACCATAGCACTGCCACTAGGGTTACTAGCTGGTGTAGTTGCAAAAACCCTAATTCTCTTGTTGAGGCACCTTTAGTGAAGGGATTGACCTAATATCCAAATAGATCAGTGTGCTTTATCCTAGTGCATCTCTTGGTACTCTCAGCAAGCCAAGACGTCAAGTTTGAGTTTTTGGTCAAAACTAGGGTTTGACCAAGTCAAAGTAGCTATGACTTATTATATGAAGTCAGAGAACAAGTTAGATGGAGACTCTAACTTCAGAGCATGGAAGACAAGGATTGACTTCATCCTTACCAAGAATAAAGTGTTGGATATCCTAAAAGGAAATATCGTGAAAACAAATTTTGAATAAGGGAAAGAGAAGGAACCGAAGAACGTTGCAACTACATAAACGTTCAAAGACGGTGACATCAATGCTATGCATATCATCGTGGAATCTATAAAATACCACTTGATTCCTTACATCTCCCATCTTGACTCATCGAAGAAGATGTATGATGCCCTAACAAATATCTTCTCGATCAGAAACATTGGACAAGTTATGAGTCTGAAGAATGAGCTCTGTGACATGAAGATGAATGATGAGGAAAACATAACATCATATTTTGTGAGAATCTCTCAGTTAGGAGATCAACTACAAGATATTGAAGAGATCATCTCAAAGAAGGAATTGGTAAACATAGTACTCAATGGTCTTCCCAAGATGTGGGATGCATTTTCTGCAAGCATGAACACAACGAAGGAGTATCCAACATTTGAAGAACTTTGGACTTACTGTGCTCAAGAAGAATCAAGGATCAGTGCAAAAGAGAAACCCCAAAATAAGTACAATGATCAAGCCTTCACAAAAAGATTCAAGAATTTCAGGAACAAAAGGAAGTTTGGTTAAAGGAGGAAACCAAATCGAGAAAAAGACATTTCAGAAGTACAATGCTTCAACTGTCGAAAGTATGGCCACTACAAAAATCATTCTCTCGAGATAAAGAAAAGGAAGGAGAAACACGAAGCATCGGTTGCCGAAGAAAAGGAACCTACAAAGAAGACTAAGTAGGATGAAAGAGACTTCTTCTTCTGAAGGTAACAATACTCTTCTTATTCCTTGTACATATATTGTTTGCATCGTCTCTGTACATATCTTGTATATCTATCTCTTGGAAGATAATGTGTTCCAAAAATAACTATACTGATGGAAGAACACCAAGATAAGGATTGATGTAAGTTGTTATGAAGAACAGTGTACGGAAGACTTATGAATGAAAGCATTGCAAGATCCAGAACTAGAGGTTCCCCCAGATGGAGGGAGAAGATGATGATTGCTCATTCTTGTAAACCAGACATACCTCTACCTGAGTCATTATATAATCCATGGTTTGGAGTGCTACATCAATATGGATGCAAAGATTGTTCTCCAGATTATTTGAACGAAGAGCATATGAAGAGAAACCTCAAGACTTTGAGGCATACCAGAAAGAGACCCTTGTATACAGATGAAAGAAGATAATTTGGTGAAGAACCTACAATGCACAACAGAATCATGGTGAAGATTCTTTGTATTGTATCAAGATGATTACTCAGTAGATCAGATCTCATGATGACAGAAGAAGTACCACATGGATATGTTCCAGTGTTCCAACAATGATATACTTTATTGGTCAGAGCTACATGAAGCCTTCAAATAAAACCAGTGCTCCAGAACGAAGTACATTTGAAATCAAGCATTACATTATCTATGATAAAGTTCAGAAAGGAGAAAGAGGTCCTCCATTACATATCTCCATATATGAGAAGATAAGTAGACATTTTGGTAAAGCTTCTGTCCAAAATGAAAGAGTTTGCGTACTCAAGCTGGAGGTCGTGGAGACAACTTTCTTATTGAAAAAGGAAGAGATGACTCCCAGGTTGGGAGGGAGCACTAATATGTATTGATTTATGGAAATCCATTTTTCAGTTCGAAAAAAAAAATGGTCCAGGATGAGCGTCTTCCTTTCCAGTTAGGAAAGTGGATTGAGATTTCTGATGGACAACGATTTCCCATGGTGGTTAACATGGGAAATGGTCCAGATTGTTGATGTATCATAGACATCGACTTCCCATTGTGGTTAACATGGGGAGTGGTCTAGGGAATTCTTTGTTCTTGAGGGTTACTCAAGAGGACTGGCCCGCCCCGCTGGACAATGATTTTTCATTGTGGTTAACATGAGGAATGGTCTATTTTGGAGGTTGATATAGGACAATCTTTTCCTCTTGTGGTTAATAGAGGAAATGGTTCGTACAGTCATTCCTTAGGGTTTATACATTCTCTCCAGGGTGCAATTTGATTAGTGTAGGAGGAATGGCCCAGGGTGGGGAATGGTCCAGGCTCAGCAATCGGGGACATGCATTCCTTAGGGTTTATACATTCTCTCCAGGCTGCACTTTGATTAGTGTAGGAAGAATGGCCTAGGGTGGGGAATGGTCCAGGTTCAGAAGACAGGATAGTTATTCTTCCTTGCTTGAGAAGAATAGTCCTAATATCTCATTGTTCTACTCTGAGGGCAAATATTCTTTCAGATCTCACAGATGTGAGTGAAAGATTGGCCCAGATGATTCAGTTTATATCATAACATTGTTTCTGTGCAGGATGATATCAGATGATTGTTATGAATACTGTATGACAATAGATGTATACTACTATGGTGGATGTGTTCCACTATTCATGACTATACGTTGTTGATCAAGTACTTGTGTGTTACTTGGTGTGGTAGTGTACCATTGGATTGTAGTTATGTACTACTATGGATAGACACAGTTCTATTCTAATTTTGTTTTGATTGCCTTGAATACTCTCAACAGTTTATTGGAAATAATTATCAGCCAAATTAATGATGAGAAGAGATTTTCCAGACAGAAAATGGTTCAGAACATTTACTCTTCTAAATTAGAAGAATGTCTCTTGTATCACTCTATGGAGTGAGCATCATGTCTAATTACTCAGATAGAGTATGGTTTTGGGAGATGATATGGCTAATGATGATGGTGCTCATGATCTAGTCATGATCTAGTCTATATAACTATGTTGATGCTACCGGGTGAATGGTATGTTTTGTGCACAAGACCATTACCTGTAATACCTCCCTAGCTAGGAGGGAGTGTTTATATTATGGTAGTTGCGGGAGGTATTTACCTCCACGTGTAAACCTGACAAGGATAGAATACTCTGGGAAGAAAGAAGAAACCCTAATGAGTTGGATAATAACCCTAGAAGACTTGTCAGCTCAAGAAGATAATTTATATTAGGTTATTAGCCTCCAAGAGAAGAAGTCGGCCAAAAATAATAATATATACTGAACAAACTGATACCCAGAATAAGAAGTTGGCCCAGGAAGTTAGCTAGAATTACTATAAATACAAGAGGCCAGTCTTCATTCTGGCAGGGCAGTCTTAGAATTGCAGAGCAGCACTTGTGCACACTGTAGTTGCCCAGTTTCTACACAGGTGTGGATGAGAGTTTCTGTTGCAGCTACTACAACTAGCAGTTACGCTTGGACTATCTCTTGGCTAGGGTTTGGACTATCTGATCAGCTCTTATTGGTGTGCTATCCTTGGGGAAAGGTGCACTACCCTTTGTTTGGCTATCTAGCCTAGGGTTTCCTTCTGGAGTGACTCTCTATCAAGGTTAAGGTGCTCGGAGGGTGGCTTCGGCCTATGGTTGGGTGACAAAGGTATTGTCAATGGTAAAACGAGCACATCCACTTATATTCTAACAAACGATATTTCACAAAATATTTTTTTTTCCATATCTTAAACAAATTGATTTGTATTTCTGTGAGCATTGTGTTTATGGAAAACATAAGAAAGTCATATTTCTCATAGTCTGAAAAAAAAAGAAGAGTGAAACGTTATAGATTGTTCATACACATGTATGGGGACCAATTCAGGTATCATATATTGGTGGCTCTCGTTATTATGTTACTTTTCTTGATGATGCAACTGGAAAAACTTGGGTTTATTGCATTCGAAAAAAAAATGATGTTTTTGATACTTTTAAGAAATGGAAAGATTTGGTTGACAAGGGTATTGTCAATGGTGAAATGAGCACATCCACTTATATTCTAACAGGTTATGGTCTCACACCTCCTTAATTCAGTCTAATCGCTGGAAGGAAACATAACCGTGAGGATATTAAGCTCATTGAAGAACTGCCGCTAGGGTTTCTAGCAAGAGCAGTCACCATAGCACTACCACTGGGGTTACTAGCTGGTGTAGTTGTAGAAACCCTAATTCTCTTGTTGAGTCACCTTTAGTGAAGGGATTGACCTAATATCTAGATAGATCAGTGCACCTTAGCCTAACACATCTCTTGGTACTCTCAGCAAGCCAAGACGTCAAGTTTGAGTTTTTGGTCAAAACTAGGGTTTGACCAAGTCAAAGCAGCTATGACTTATTATATGAAGTTAGTGAACAAGTTATATGGAGCCTCTAACTTTAGAGAATGGAAGACAAGGATTGACCTCATCCTTGCCAAGAATAAAGTGTTGGATATTGTGAAAGGAAAGATCATGAAACTAGAGTTTGAAGAAGGGAAAGAGAAGGAACCGCAGAACGTTGCAACTACAAAAAAGTTAAAATATGGTGACATCAATTCTATGTGTATCATAGTGGAATCTATAAAATAAAACTTGATATCCTACATCTCCCATATTGACTCATCGAGGAAGATGTATGATGCCCTAACAAATCTCTTCTCGATCAGAAACATTGGACAAGTTATGAGTCTGAAGAATGAGCTTCGTGACATGAAGATGAATGATGAGGACAACATAACATCATATTTTGTGAGAATCTCTCAGTTAAGAGATCAACTACAAGATATTGAAGAGATCATCTCAGAGAAGGAATTGGTAAACATAGTACTCAATGGTCATCCCAAGACGTGGGATGCATTTTCCGCAAGCATGAACACAACGAAGGAGTATCCAACATTTGAAGAACTTTGGACTTACTGTGCTCAAGAAGAATCAAGGATCAGTGCAAAAGAGAAACCCCAAAAGAAGTACGATGATAAATCCTTCACAGCAACATTCAAGAATTTCAGGAACAAAAGGAAGTTTGGTTCAAGGAGGAAACCAAATCGAGAAAAAGACATTTCAGAAGTACAATGTTTCAACTGTCAAAAGTATGGCCACTACAAAAATCATTCTCTCGAGATAAATAAATGGAAGGAGAAACACGAAGCATCAGTTGCCGAAGAAAAGGAACCTACAAAGAAGACTAAGTAGGATGAAAGAGACTTCTTCTTCTGAAGGTAACAATACTCTTCTTATTCCTTGTACATATATTGTTTGCATCGTCTCTGTACATATCTTGTATATCTATCTCTTGGAAGATAATGTGTTCCAAAAATAACTATACCGATGGAAGAACAACAAGATAAGGATTGATGTAATTGGATAATACATGAAAGAATGAAATACATCAAGCAAATCATGTGGAAAATATTGCAAGATAAGTCGAATAAATCATAAAGATACTTAGAAGAAGCAAAGACAGAAAGAAATCAGCAATCAAGAGGAAATTGGAGAAAGACTTATGATGTTTTGTAGAAGACAACAAGATGGAAGCGTGGACTCTGTTAGACAGAGAGAGCCAATTATATATTGCAGAAGACAATAAGGATGTAGAAAGAAGCCTGGATTCTATTAGACGAAGGGAGTCGATTATATGCACTCATACATGAAGCAATGATTAGGAGGGAGCTAATCCTATGATCCATTGAATATGATGAAGTATATATCCATGGTAGTAACCATGAAAGACAATACATGCTCAGTTCAACCTCAGAAGAAGTTTTCTTCGAAGATAAGCCTTAAAGTATCCCTGGTTGTCCATCCAGATCTGCGATCCTATGATGAAAAGAAGTGGAATCTTTAGGGCATGGAATTTATAAGAAACTCCATGGACCAAAAGGCTAAAGAAAAAAATGAGGAAGAACATGAAGATTCCAAGAAAGAAGAGAAGCCTGAACAACCAATCATTATATCAAGAATCACAATATTACCATACTAATATGAAAGCAATCAAGAAGAACTGAAAGTTTTGATGAAGAACAGTGTACAGAAGACTTATGAATGGAAGCATTGCAAGATCCATAACTAGAGGTTCTCCCAAATGGAGGGAGAAGACGATGATTGCTCATTCTGGTAAACCAAACATACCTCTACCTGAGTCATTATATCATCCATGGGTTGGAGTGCTACATCAAGATGAATGCAAAGACTATTCTCCAGAGCAATTGAACAAAGAACATATGAAGAGAAACCTCAAGACTTTGAGGCATACAAGAAAGAGACCCTTGTATACAGATGAAAGAAGATAACTTGGTGAAGATTCTCTGTATTGTATCAAAATGATTACTCAGTAGATCATATCTCATGATGACAGAAGAAGTGCCACATGCATATGTTCCAGTGTTCCAACAATGATATACTTTATTGATCAGAGCTACATGAAGCATTCAGATAAAACTAGTGCTCCAGAACGAAGTACATTTGAAATCAAGCATTACATTATCTGTGATAAAGTTCAGAAAGGAGAAAGGCATTCTCCATTACATATCTCCATATATGAGAAGATAAGTAGACATTTTGGTAAAGCTTCTATCCAAAATGAAAGAGTTTGTGTACTCAAGATGGAGCTCATGGAGACCACTCCCTTATTGAAAAAGGAAGAGATGACTCCCGGGTTGGGAGGGAGCACTGATATGTATTAATTTATGGACAGCCATTTTTCAATTTGAAAAAAAAAATGGTCCAGGATGAGAAACTTCCTTTCCAATTCAGAAAGTGGATTGAGATTTCTGACGGACACCGATTTCCCATTGTGGTTAACATGGGAAATGATCCAGATTGTTGATGTATCATAGACATAAACTTCCCATTGTGGTTAACATTGGGAGTGGTCTAGGGCAGTCTCTGTTCTTGAGGGTTACTCAAGAATACTGGCCCGCGTCACCGGACAACAATTTATCATTGTGGTTAACATGAGGAATGGTCCATTTTGGAGGTTGATACAGGACAATCTTTTCCTCTTGTGGTTAATTGAGGAAATGGTCCGTACAGTCATTCCTTAGGGTTTATACATTCTCTCCATGGTGCACTTTGATTAGTGTAGGAGGAATGGCCCAGGGTGGGGAATGGTCCAGGCTCAACAATCAGGGACATGCATTCCTTAGGGTTTATACATTCTCTCCAGGGTGCACTTTGATTAGTGTAGGAAGAATGGCCTAGGGTGGGGAATGGTCTAGGTTCAGAAGACAGGACAATTATTCCTCCTTTCTTGAGAAGAATAGTCCAGATATCTCATTGTTCTACTCTAAGGGCATATATTCTTTCAGATCTCACAGATGTGAGTGAAAAATTGGCCCAGATGATTCAGTTTATATCATAACATTGTTTCTGTGGAGGTTGATATCAGATGATTGTTATGAAGACTGTATGACAGTAGATGTATACTATTGTGGTGGATGTGTTCCACTGTTCGTGACTATATGTTGTTGATCAAGTACTTGTGTGTTACTTGGTGTGGTACTGTACCATTGGATTGTAGTTATGTACTACTATGGATAGACACAGTTGTGTTCTATTTTTGTTTTGATTGCCTTGAAGACTATCAACAGTTTATTGGAAAAAATTATCATCCAGATGAATGATGAACAAAGATTTTCTAGACAGAAAATGGTACAGAACATTTACTCTTCTAGATTATAAGAATGGCTCTTGTATCACTCTATGGAGTGAGAATCATGTCTGATTACTCAGATAGAGTATGGTTTCAAGAGATAATGCAGCTGATGATGATGGTGCTCATGATCTAGTCATGATCTAGTATATATAACTATGTTGATGCTACTGGGTGAATGGTATGTTTTGTACTCAAGACCATTACCTGTAATTCCTCCCTATCTAGGAGGGAGTGTTGATATTATGATAGCTGTGGGAGGTATTTACCTCCATGTGTAAATATGACAAGGATAGAATACTCCGGGAAGAAAAAAGAAACCCTAATGAGTTGGCTAATAACCCTAGAAGACTTGTCGGGTCAAGAAGATAATCTATATTAGGTTATTATCCTCCAAGAGAAGAAGTCAACCATAAATAATAATATATACTGAATAACCAGATACCCAGAATGAGAATTTGGCCCAGGTAGTTAGCCAAAATTACTATCAATACAGGAGGCTAGTCTTCATTCTAGCAGGGCAGTCTCAGAATTGTAGAGAAGCACTTGTGAGCACTGCAGTTGCCCAGTTTCTGCACAGGTTTGGAGGAGATTTGTCGTTGCAGCTACTGTAGCTAGCAGTTATGCTTAGAATATCTCTTGGCTAGGGTTTGGACTATCTGATCATCTCTTATTGGTGTGCTATATTTGGGGAAAGGTGCACTATCCTTTGTTTGGCTATCTAGCCTAGGGTTTGCTTCCGAAGTGATTCTCTGTCAAGGTTAAGGTGCTCGGATGGTGGCTTCGGCCTATGGTTGGGTGATAAGGGTATTTTCAATGGTAAAATGAGCACATCCACTTATATTCTAACAAATGATATTTCACACAAAAAAAAAAATCCATATCTTAAACAAATTGATTTGGATTTATGTGAGCATTGTGTTTATGGAAAACATAAGAGAGTCATATTTCTCATAGTCAGAAAAAAGAAGAAGAGTGAAAGGTTATATATTGTTCATACACATGTATGGGGACCAAATCAAGTATCATATATTGGTGTCTCTCGTTATTATGCTACTTTTATTGATGATGCAACTAGAAAAACTTGGGTTTATTGCATTCGAAAAAAAATTGATGTTTTTGATACTCTTAAGAAATGGAAAGCTTTGGTTGACAAGGGTATTGTCAATGGTAAAATGAGCACATCCACTTATATTATAACAGGTTATGGGCCCACACCTCCTTCATTTAGTCTAACCGCTAGAAGGAAACATAGTCGTGAGGATATTAAGCTCGTTGAAGAACTGTCGCTAGGGTTTCTAGCAGGAGCAGTCACCATAGCACTGCCACTAGGGTTACTAGCTGGTGTAGTTGCTGAAACCCTAATTCTCTTGTTGAGGCACATTTCGTGAATGGATTGACCTAATATCTAGATAGATCAGTGCACCTTAGCCTAGCACATATCTTGGTACTCTCAGCAAGCCAAGACGTCAAGTTTGAGTTTTTGGTCAAAACTAGGGTTTGACCAAGTCAAAGAAACTATGACTTATTATATGAAGTCAGAGAACAAGTTAGATGGAGCCTCTAAATTTAGAGCATGCAAGACAAGGACTGACCTCATCCTTGCCAAGAATAAAGTGTTGGATATTGTGAAAGGAAAGATCTTGAAACCAGAGTTTGAAGAAGGGAAAGAGAAGGAACCGCAGAACGTTGCAGCTACGGAAAATTTCAAAGATGGTGAGATCAATGCTATGTGTATCATAATGGAATCTATAAAATACCACTTGATACCCTACATATCCCATATTGACTCATCGAAGAAGATGTATGATGCCCTAACAAATCTCTTCTCGATCAGAAACATTGGACAAGTTATGAGTCTGAAGAATGAGCTCCGTGACGTGAAGATGAATGATGAGGACAACATAACATCATATTTTGTGAGAATCTCTCAGTTAAGAGATCAACTCAGAGAAGGAATTGGTAAACATAGTACTCAATGGTCTTCCCAAGACGTGGGATGCATTTTCCGCAAGCATGAACACAACGAAGGAGTATCCAACATTTGAATAACTTTGGACTTATTGTGCTCAAGAAGAATCAAGGATCAGTGAAAAAGAGAAACCCCAAAAGAAGTACGATGATCAAGCCTTCACAGCAAGATTCAAGAATTCCAAAAAAAAAGGAAGTTTGGTTCAAGGAGGTAACCAAATCGAGAAAAAGACATTTTAGAAGTACAATGCTTCAACTGTCAAAAGTATGGCCACTACAAAAATCATTCTCTCGAGCTAAAGAAAAGGAAGGAGAAACAAGAAGCATCAGTTACCGAAGAAAAGGAACCTACAAAGAAGACTAAGTAGGATGAAAGAGACTTCTTCTTCTGAAGGTAACGATACTCTTCTTATTCCTTGTACATATATTGTTTGCATCGTCTCTGTACATATCTTGTATATCTATCTCTTGGAAGATAATGTGTTCCAAAAATAACTATACCGATGGAAGAACAACAAGATAAGGATTGATATAATTGGATAATACATGAAAGAATGAAATACATCAAGCAAATCATGTGGAAACTATTGCAAGATAAGTCGAATAAATCATGAAGAGACTTAGAAGAAGCAAAGACAGAAAGAAGTTAGCAAGCAAGAGGAAATTGGAGAAAGACTTAAGATGTTTTGTAGAAGACAACAAGATGGAAGCATGGACTCTGTTAGACAGAGAGAGCCAATTATATATTGCAGAAGACAATAAGGATGTAGAGAAAAGCGTGGACTAAATTAGACAGAGGGAGTCGATTATATGCACTCATACATGAAGCAATGATTAAGAGGGAGCTAATCCTATGATCCATTGAATATGATGAAGTATATATCCAAGGTAGTAACCATGAAAGACAGTACATGCTTAGTTCAACCTCACAAGAAGTCTTCTTTGAAGAGAAGCCTTAAAGTATCCCTGGTTGTCCATCCAGATCTGTGATCCTATGATTAAAAGAAGTGGAATATTTAGGGCATGGAATCTATAAGAAACTCCATGGACCCAAAGGCTAAATAAAAACATGAGGAAGAACATGAAGATTCCAAGAAAGAAGAGAAGCCTGAACAACCAATCATTGTATTGAGAATCACAAGATTACCAGCCTAATATGAAAGCAATCAAGCAGAACTGAAAGTTGTGATGAAGAACAGTGTACGGAAGACTTATGAATGAAAGCATTGGAAGATCCAGAACTAGAGGTTCCCCCAGATGGAGGGAGAAGACGATGATTTCTCATTCATATAAACCAGACATACCTCTACCTAAGTCATTATATCATCCATGGTTTGGAGTGCTACATCAAGATGGATGCAAAGATTGTTCTCCAGAGAAATTGAACAAAGAGCATATGAAGAGAAACCTCAAGACTTTGAGGCATACCAGAAAGAGACCCTTGTATACAGATGAAAGAAGATAATTTGGTGAAGAACCTACAATGCACAATAGAAGCATGGTGAAGATTCTCTATATTGTATCAAGATGATTACTCAGTAGATCAGATCTCATGATGATAGAAGAAGTGCCACATGGATATGTTCCAGTGTTCGAACAATGATATACTTTATTGATCATAGCTACATGAAGCCTTCAGATAAAACCAGTGCTCTAGAACGAAGTACATTTGAAATCAAGCATTACATTATCTGTGATAAAGTTCAGAAAGGAGAAAGAGGTTATCCATTACATATCTCCATATATGAGAAGATAAGTAGACATTTTGGTAAAGCTTCTGTCCAAAATGAAAGAGTTTGTGTACTCAAGCTGGAGCTCGTGGAGATAAATTCCTTATTGAAAAATGAAGAGATGACTCCCAGGTTGGGAGGGAGCACTAATATGTATTGATTTATGGATAGCCATGTTTTAGTTCGAAAAAACAAATGGTCCAGGATGAGAATCTTCCTTTCCAATTCGGAAAGTGGATTGAGATTTTTGATGGACAACGATTTCCCATTGTGGTTAACATGGGAAATGGTCCATATTGTTGATGTATCATAGACATCGACTTCCCATTGTGGTTAACATGGGGAGTGGTATAGGGTAGTCTATGTTCTTGAGGGTTACTCAAGAAAACTGGCTTGCCTCGCTGGACAACGATTTCTCATTCTGGTTAACATGAGGAATTGTCTGTTTTGGAGGTTGATACAGGACAATATTTTCCTCTTGTGGTTAATAGAGGAAATGGTCTGTACAGTCATTCCTTAGGGTTTATACATTCTCTCCAGGGTGCACTTTGATTAGTGTAGGAGGAATGGCCCAAGGTGGGGAATGGTTCAGGTTCAACAATCGGGGACATGCATTCCTTTGGGTTTATACATTCTTTCCAGGGTGCACTTTAATTAGTGTAGGAAGAATGGCCAAGGGTGGGGAATGGTCCAGGTTTAGAAGATAGGACAGTAGGACAATTATTCTTCCTTGCTTGAGAAGAATATGCCAGATATCTCATTGTTCTACTCTGAGGGAAAATATTATTTCATATCTCGCAAATGTGAGTGAAATATTGGCCCAGATGATTCAGTTTATATCATAACATTGTTTCTATGTAGGTTGATATCAGATGATTGTTATGAAGACTGTATGACAATAGATATATACTATTGTGGTGGATGTGTTCCATTGTTTGTGACTATACGTTGTTGATCAAGTGCTTGTGTGTTAGTTGGTGTGGTAGTGTACCACTAGATTGTAGTTATGTACTACTATGGATAGACACAGTTGTGTTCTATTTTTTTTTTTATTTCCTTGAAGACTATCAACAGTTTATTGGAAATAATTATCAGCCAGATGAATGATGAATAGAGATTTTCCAGACAGAAAATGGTTCAGAACATTTACTCTTCTAGATTAGAAGAATGGATCTTGTATCACTCTATGGAGTGAGCATGATGTTTGATTACTCATATAGAGTATGGTTTCAATAGATGATGCAGCTGATGATGATGGTGCTCATGATCTAGTCTATATAACTATGTTGATGCTACTGGGTGAATGGTATGTTTTGTACTCAAGACCATTACTTGTAATACCTCCCTAGCTAGGAGGGAGTGTTTATATTATGGTAGATGGGGGAGGTATTTACCTCCACGTGTAAACCTGACAAGGATAGAATAATCCGGGAAGAAAGAAGAAACCCTAATGAGTTGGCTAATAACCCTAGAAGACTTGTCGGCTCAAGAAGATAATTTATATTAGGTTATTAGCCTCCAAGAGAAGAAGTCGGCCAAAAATAATAATATATACTGAAAAAACAGATACCCAGAATAAGAAGTCGGCCCAAGTAGTTAGCCAGAATTACTATAAATATAGGAGGTCAGTCTTCATTCTGGCAGGGCAGTCTCAGAATTGCAGAGAAACACTTGTGCACACTGCGGTTGCCTAATTTCTGCACAGGTTTGGAGGAGAGTTTTCGTTGCAGCTACTGCAGCTAGCAGTTACACTTGGACTATCTCTATCTAGGGTTTGGACTATCTGATCAACTCTTATTGGTGCGCTATCCTTTGGGAAAGGTGCGCTACCCTTTGTTTGGTTGCCTAGCCTAGGGTTTGCTTCCAGAGTGATTCTCTGTCAAGGTTAAGGTGCTCGGATGGTGGCTTCGGCCTATGGTTGGGTGACAAGGGTATTTTCAATGGTAAAATGAGCACATCCACTTATATTCTAACAAAAGATACTTCACAAAATAATTTTTTTTCCATATCTTAAACAAATTGATTTGGATTTCTGTGAGCATTGTGTTTATGGAAAACATAAGAGAGTCATATTTATCATAGTCAGAAAACAAAAAGAAGAGTGAAAGGTTATAGATTTTCCATACACATGTATGGGGACCAACTCAAGTATCATATATTGGTGGCTCTTGTTATTATGTTACTTTTATTGATGATGCAACTGGAAAAACTTGGGTTTATTGCATTCGAAAAAAAATTGATGTTTTTGATACTTTTAAGAAATGGAAAGCTTTGGTTGACAAGGGTATTGTCAATGGTAAAAATAGCACATTGACTTATATTCTAACAAGTTATGGGCCCACACCTCCTTCATTCAGTCTAACCACTGGAAGGAAACATAGTCGTGAGGAATGGTCAGTTTTGGAGGTTGACACAAGACAATCTTTTCCTCTTGTGGTTAATAGAGGAAATGGTCTATACAGTCATTCCTTAGGGTTTATACATTCTCTCAAGGGTGCACTTTGATTAGTGTAAGAGGAATGGCCCAGGTTGGGGAATGGTCCAGGATCAACAATCAGGGACATGCATTCCTTAGGGTTTATACATTCTCTCCAGGGTGCACTTTGATTAGTGTAGGAAGAATGGCCTAAGGTGGGGAAAGGTCTAGGTTCAGAAGATAAGATAGTTATTCTTCCTTGCTTGAGAATAATAGTCCAGATATCTCATTGTTCTACTCTAAGGGCATATATTCTTTCAGATCTCACAGATGTGAGTGAAATATTGGCCCAGATGATTCAATTTATATCATAACATTGTTTCTGTGCAGGTTGATATCAGATGATTGTTATGAAGACTGTATGATAGTAGATGTATACTACTGTGGTGGATGTGTTCCACTATTCGTGACTATATGTTGTTGATCAAGTACTTGTGTGTTACTTGGTGTGGTAGTGTACCACTGTATTGTAGTTATGTACTACTATGGATAGACATAGTTGTGTTCTATTTTTTTTTTTATTTCCTTGAATACTATCAGCAGTTTATTGGAAATAATTATCAGCCAGATGAATGATGAATAAAGATTTTCCAGACATAAAATGGTTCAAAACATTTACTCTTCTAGATTATAAGAATGGCTCTTGTATCACTCTATGGAGTGAGAATCATGTCTGATTACTCAGATAGAGTATGGTTTCAAGAGATGATGCAATTGATGATGATGGTGCTCATGATCTAGTCATGATCTAGTATATATAACTATGTTGATGCTACCGGGTGAATGGTATGTTTTGTGCTCAAGACCATTACCTGTAATACCTCCCTAGATAGGAGGGAGTGTTGATATTATGGTAGTTGTGGGAGGTATTTACCTCCTCGTGTAAACCTAACAAGGATAGAATACTCCGGGAAGAAAGAAGAAACCCTAATGAGTTGGCTAATAATCCTAGAAGACTTGTCGACTCAAGAAGATAATTTATATTAGGTTATTAGCCTCCAAGAGAAGAAGTCGTCTAGAAATAATAATATATATTGAACAAATAGATACCCAGAATGAGAAGTCGACCCAGGCAGTTAGCCAGAATTACTATAAATACAGGAGGCCAGTCTTCATTCTGGCAGGGCAGTCTCAGAATTGCAGAGCAACACTTGTGTGCACTACAGTTGCCCTGTTTCTGCGCAGGTTTGGAGGAGAGTTGTCATTGTAGCTACCGTAGCTAGAAATTATGCTTGGAATATCTCTTGGCTAGGGTTTAGACTATCTGATCAACTCTTATTGGTGTGCTATCCTTGGGGAAAGGTGTGCTACCCTTTGTTTGGCTATCTAGCCTAGGGTTTGCTTCCGGAGTGATTCTCTGTCAAGGTTAAGGTGCTCGAAGGGTGGCTTTGGCCTATGGTTGGGTGACAAGGGTATTGTCAATGGTAAAACGAGCACATCCACTTATATTCTAACAAAATATACTTCACAAAAAAAAAAAAAATCCATATCTTAAACAAATTGATTTGGATTTTTGTGAGCAATGTGTTTATGGAAAACATACGAGAGTCATATTTCTCATAGTCAGAAAACAAAATAAGAGTGAAAGGTTATAGATTGTTCACACACATGTATGGGGACCAACTCAGGTATCATATATTGGTGGCTCTCATTATTATGTTACTTTTATTGATGATGCAACTGGAAAAACTTGGGTTTATTGCATTCGAAAAAAAACTGATGTTTTTGATACTTTTAAGAAATGGAAATCTTTGGTTGAGAATGAGACAAGAAAAAGGTTTAAGTGTCTCAGATCACAAAATGGAGGTGAATATTGCATCAAGGAGTTTGATGAATAATGTTCATACCATGGGATTCGTAGAGAGAAGACAGTACCAGGAACAACACAAGAAAATGGTGTGTAAGAAAGGATGAATGGGACAATCATGGAGCATGCAAGGATTATGGGATTGCATGTTGGTTTTCCCTTACAGTTCTGAGAAAATGATGTAGATACTATTGTTTACTTAATAAATAGAGGAACTTCAAGTTATTTGGATGGTGGAATTCTAGAGGAGGCATTGAAAAGTAAAAAGGTAAGCTATTCCTTTTTGAAGACTTTCGGTTGTGAAGCATTTGTCCATATTGATAAAGAAAATAGAACAAATCTTGAGGAAAAATCCAAGAAGTGTACCTTTATTGGATATGATGTTAATGATTTTCGTTATCGCTAATGGGATTATGAAAATAAAAAATCATTAGGAGTAGAGATGTCATATTCAATGAGAAGTTCATGTACAAAGATCAATCACAGGGAAAGAAACAGGAAAAAGAAAAAACAAAATACATAGTGCTTGATGAGATCACTAAAAAGGAAATTCCAAAGGTACTAGAAAATCAAAATGTACAAAAACAGGAGAAACATGTACCTCAAACTCCTGCAAGTGTTGTTAGAAGATCTACCAGTTTAAGTAGACCCCTTGAATGATAATCTCCTTCATTGTATTATTTATTATTGATTGATTCTGGTGAACCAGAATGTTATGAAGAGGCAATGTAGGTAGACACCAGAAATAAGTAGGAGAAAGGTATGAAAGAGGAAATGTATTCCCTAGTAAATAATCATACTTCAGATTTGGTTCAGTTTCCTACAGGAAAAACAACATTTCATAATAAATGGGTTTACAAGTTTAAGGAAGAAGATGGAGGAAACAAGTTGTACATGGATAGACTTGTTGTAAAGGGGTTTGCACAAAAGAAAGGTATAGGTTTTGATGAAATATTTTCTCCTGTTGTTAAAATGAATTCAATTAGGACTATTTTAAGTCTTGTGGTAGTAGAAGATTTGTATCTTGAACAGTTAGATGTAAAAACAACTTTTCTCCATGGGGATTTGGAGGAAGAGTTTTATATGAAACAACCACAGGGGTATGAGGTCAAAGGGAAGGAGAATTTGGTATGTAGTTTGAAGAAGAGATTTTATGTCCTAAAGAAAGCTCCAGGGTAGTGGTATTTGAAGTTTGACAGGATTATGACAGAACAAGGTTGTTGGCACAGGGGCAGACCCAGTGTTCAACGCTACAACAACGCACCAACAAAGCCCTAACTACCGACCCTTTCGGAAACACTTGCGAAGCAGGTGAAGTCTCATCCGAGGTAGAGGCAGGGGTGGTTGCAAGACTTAGGTGTCTGCAACCTTAGCTAGGACACAGATCTATGATTACAATACTTAATAAATCACTTAGCACCATCAGTTCCTTAATATACAATCAATAATCACTTCGCTGATAAAACAGGGCTTCGCAACATTCACACTGATATAACATACTCAAGCACTTAGCATCAATAGATAGGTCATATCGAGCTAATAAAGCACTCAACACATTCATATTGATCATATCTAATATCCTCACATGTTATTAGCACTAAGCATAAGAAGATCTATTTGAATACATCAAAGCACTTAGCAAAGAAGACATAAACATATTAAGATAAGCACAAATCAAGAAAACACAGTGTTTACGTGGTTCACCCCCACCCTGGGGCTACGTTCACCAAATATTCTTCTTTATTATCTTCATTCAATCAGTTACAAGCACAGAGCCATCAAAACCCTGCACCGCACAGGACACAAAACCCTACACCGCATAGGACACAAGATCTGTGAAGCTCAGTAGATCCTTCTTCCTTGTGTTACAACACTCATCCTTCCACAATCTATTACAAGGACCTGCACTTAACTCTGCAAGTCTCTTACAATCATGCACAAAGAACTTACAGACCCTACTTGCACTTAGCATAGATTGAAATCACATAGATGCATTCTTCGACTACTTCTTACATTTCCTAGCCTTCTATTTATACATACAAAATAGGCCTAAACATGGGTAAAACCATGGGCCGACATCCCATTCCCATTACATATTCCCCAAAACCCAAAAAGGATCCAAAAGTGGGTCGAGATCCTGTGATATCTGCTTCTTCTTATGCTCCTCCTTCGACAGGTTGTCGAAGTCCCAAAATAGGTCAATATGACCAAGAATCTCACAAAACTTGGTCAAGGGCCAACAGGCCCCCAACACTCACTTGTGACTCATCCCTAGTCACTTGGATCTGACTAGTTCTTCCTCGAACACCTTGATCTTGGCTCGAGCTTCTTCAACCTACTACTATACAACGACCTCTTGCTCGGTGAACTACTGGATCACTGCGTCATTCACGGGCCCTTCTAGGCACTGTTTTGCTGTGATGACAACCTGTTCTAGCTTTGCTCCTTGACTTTCAACCTCTGTGCATAATTGGCATGCCTTATCTTGTATTGGTTGAAGCTATTGAGTAACTTCCATCACTCTGCTTTGAATTGTATGGATTTGTTGTTGAGCGGTGCATTTCTCCTGAGATCGCTTCATTCTTTCCACGACCGACAAGGCCTTTAGCTATGCATGTAGTGTGTTTGCGTGTTGCTTTTCTTCCTTAAGTTGCGACTCTAATGCCTATAACTTTGGATTCTCGGTGAGGTTCTCATATGTTTGGGCACTATGGTTACTCAACTGCTTGCACTCCAAGGAAAGAGCTTTTAGTTTGTCAACTACGCTGCAAGCAGTTGCTTCCCTTTGGTATCTTACATCTTAAGGGGTCTCGGGCACAGTGCGGAGCTCCAAGTCTGCTATGCGCTATTAGAGTTGCAGATTACTTCTTCAAGTTGTGCCACCTGCTGTGGAACTCACTCTTTGGTATTTACTTTTACGATTGTCACAGAGCGAAGTGTTGTGTGAACCATTTCATTTACTTTGAGTTTCTCTATGAGCAACTATTCCTTTCTTTGTTGTAGTTGTTCTTTTTTGTCATCCCACTTGTTCACACTAAAAGCTAGTTGAATAATACCTCAAAGTTATGCTATAAAAAGAGGCCATGGGTGCACTACATCTTCAAGGAATTCATTTGTATTGTTATGCTGCTAATATTCTCTTGGAGGATCCTCTTTCCTCATCAAGAGTATGCTAGCACCATTGCACTTAGCCATTCATACCACCTCTATAATGAATGTGCTTTGGATTTTCTTCACCATTTCATCCTAGTTCCTCATTTGTAAGAAGAGCTCAATATTTGGGGGTCCAAGAGCCCTCCCTTGGAGGAAGAGGGGACCCAAAGTCTCCCTTTTTTCTTGGTGTTTTCTTTCCACTAATACAATCCTTTCCATTGGTGGCATGGGTCTTGTTTGTTCCTTGTTCTTATGTTCTTATGCACCATAGTTTAATTGTTTTTATCATTCTTAGCTTAATTCTTTTTTTTTTCTTTTATGCTTTATCTTTCTAACCCTTTCCTTTACTTTTGTCTTTCCTAGCTAACCCAAATGGGATTGTAAGAACCTCTATTTTTCTCATTTAGGTGACAAAAGAGGCACAACAGATTGGCAACTCCACTGGGGAAAGGTATCAATTTCCTACCCCATTTGGGTTATTCCAGCTCTTCTTTATGTTTATTTAACCTGTAGGTACCATAACCGGCCCAAGTCGACCTACAAGAAGCTGAATTCAAAGCTGAGTTGAAGGAATTTCATCCGAAATTTTCTTCACGGCCGTGTGACAGGTGTGTGTGGGTTTATCGGCCCACAGTCGCGCATTGTGTGCACGTGCGCCAAAACCACTGTATTAATCAGCGCCTTCTACGCACCTGTGCCCATAAGTCTCTTTTAGTTTGTGCATTGGTTCTCAAAGCGCCTCTGTCTATTATGAGACCCGCGCACCTGTGCAGAAAAATACACATTGTAAGCTTTTTGTGATCTGTGGAGGGCCCATAGCCTTCTTAAAATTGATTCCATGCATATTGTAATCTGCACCACACTTACATTCCCTCTCCATATAAAGGGATTTGTCAAAACATAGGCACTTAGGGGGTTAAAATCATAATTTTTTTCCTTTTTTTTGTTTTCATGTTGCCACATGGATGGCTTGCTTTGATTAAAGCTTAAGTGGGAATCATTCTACATCACATATAAAACTTGCATTGGGACCAGAAATTGGATATCAATCGTTGAGTATGCTCTTCTCTCGTGCTCCAAAGCGATCTTGAGAATCAGAAAGAGGTAGAGGGACAATTTCATCTCCCTTAAAAAGACAAAATCTTTAGGAGAGGACAATAGCCCCCTCGGGACCCCTCTTAGTTTATTTTTCAAAACACATAGTAAGATTGTAAGGGTCCATACATTCCCACATGCTACAAAGATAATATAATGTTGAAATTTACTTTCTTAGATTAAATCACTAGGGAAGTTTAAAGGTTTTGTAACGGGCCCATACATGCCCACATGTGCACAATCTATGATAGTTTCAAAGATTTCTTAGAATAATTCACAATAGGGATTTAAAGGAATAGTAAGGACCCACATATCCACATGCTAGCTTCCTAGGGACTTTAAAAATTCCACAAGGTTGTACCAATGACACATAGTAACTTAGGTAATCAAAACTTGTAAGGACCAAGCGAAGTCCACATGCAGCAAGGTGACACCTAAATTATTAAAAAATTGGCACACTTTCACTTGTTCACACACAAAGTTCACCAATCACTCACATAGTCTTATCTAGAAATCGTGGAGGTTGAAGTAATTTTCTCCATTGGGATTCTGAAATGCCCCACCCCTTTTCTTGACCAGACTATCCACTCCCACGTAATTTCAATGAGGTTGGTTCACACCCCTAATCTCTCAAACAACCACACCTAAAATATTTCTAAAAACTCACTAAGTTTTCCTCCACAGGAGGTGCCAAAAGAAATTTTTTAGTCTAGGTAGGATTTCGGGGATAGGCATCAAAATAACTCCACGTTATATGGTTCTCACATATTCAAACAATAGAAATTGACAAATAGGTAACTTTTAAATCCTCCAAGTCAAGTGTTCCTACACCATAAGGAAGGGTGATACCCGTGAAGGGTTGAAGGCCGAGGTCTGGTTGTTCTATGCATCCCCCCTTGAGGCACCCACCTCTTGGATGGGATCCAACCCGTGACCCATTTCTGAGGCTGAAAATCTAAATGTCACACTTTGACCGAGGTACCTAGTGACCAAATTTTAGGACAGCTACCCAGGTGGCAATTGTGGGTTGCAATTACACCTTGATCAGATTTTGTGTGGCTATTGGGAAATTTTTGGCAAATGTTTAACAGGCAGCACATGCTTATCATTGATGGAAAGTACAGCAACGAAGATGGCACGAGTACAGGAAGAATGTAACAGATAGGCACTAGAAGTATTTTGGGAAGACGCTGCAGAACAACCTTGATAAGATCAGAAGAGATAGTGCAGAGGATGTTTTGGTATGTTTTACAGGCAGCGTATGCTTGTCATTGATGGCAAGTACAACAGTGATGATGGCAAGTACAACAGTGAAGATGGCAAGATCAGAATGTGCATCGATGGACAAATAGGAACAACGTAGGCTCAGGAGGAATTAGTGCAGAGTCAAAATTATTCCAAGTAAGAAGGATGTGTAAGCTTGGAGGAGAAGCATCGCTGATTATTGGATCCCATCCAAAATTCCTGATAGCATGAGGGCCATCAGATCTGAATAAAAACAAGAAGAGCGTGCGATGAATAGCAGGATAGATCTCAGGCATTAGATCTGAGCATAGGATCCGACCACCGTTGGATCAGGGAAATCTTGCACGGTGTTTAAAGTGCAAGGAGAAGAAGGGGCTCACAAAATCCTGAAAGCAGGAGGATCGTCCATATCAAGGGGTTATGTGGACCATTGATCTGAGTCCCTGTCGGGGTTTCGAGGATCATGAGTAAAAGAGGTCAAAGAATAATAACCACAGGACTCGCGAAATCGCGATATGCGATACCCAGATATAATCTTGACCGTTGGATCGAGGAAAAATATGGACCGTTGAGCCCAGTTCTTGTCGGAGTTTCGGGAATCGAGAGTTGGACATGTCAAAGATTATTGACATCAGGAACCCCGAAATCGCGATGTGTGAAATCCCAACTGAATCTGAACCATCAGATCAAGATGTGATCTAGACCGTTGACCCGACTCACGTCAGCAGACACATCAGCAAACCTAAGAACATGTGGCACAACTAGGAAATGACAAGTGTCAAGCTGATTCAACACTTCAAGCACATGTAAGTCACGAATTAGAGTGAAACGTGGTAGTATTCAACACGTGTCAATCCGCGTGTGATGTCAGCAGATTTACAACTCGTGTCGGAGTTTCGTGAATCGCGATATCAAAAGGAAAAGAAACAAATGAAATGAGACTTCCGAAATCGCGATATGCGATATCGCGATTCAATCGCAGCCGTTGAGCCAAGATCATACCTGGACCGTTGATCACAGCCCGTGTCGGAGTTTCGAGGATCACGTGTTAGAGATGGCAAAGAAACAATGCAACTAGAATGTCGATTTCGCGATATACGAAATTGCGATTTAATCACAGTTGTTGGATAGAGATCAGATCTGGACCATTGATCAAACTCCATATCGGAGTTTTGGGGATCGCAACATGGAGTGGCAAGTAAACAATGCAACAAGAATGCTGATTTCACGATATGCAAAATTGCAATTCAATCGCAGCCGTTGAATGAAGCTTTGATCAGGACCGTTGATCCCATGCCATTTTGGGGTATCGGGGATCACGACTTGGAGAGTCGAGATGTCTCATCTACATATTCATGAAACGCGAATTCACGAAGAGCGATTTTTGCATAGGCGCTTGGTTATGACCATAGTCATATTGGGGAAGGAGCTAGTGTAGAAAATTTCTGTGTCGGAACTTCCGAGATCGTGAAATGAAGTGTCGAGACACTCAGCACAGAATTGTCGAATGCCAAAATGCTGAAATGAATGCAAGACCCCATGGATTCAATCCAACGGTGCGGATAAGACTTGAATGATATCGGAGGGTTACTATTCTCTCTCACACTTAAGTCCTCAGTTATGAATCTGTTAAGAGAAACAAACTCATGATTGCAAATCAGTTAGCGTTTCAGTTGCTAGGACAGGTGTCTTTGTTTTGCCTAAGGGAAGGCGAAGTGGAACCGTCGAGGGAGGTATGCATAAAAGAAAATGAGACAGATTGTGCAAGGTTGGATGTTCTGGATGAGCTCGACTATAATAGAGAAGACAAAGAGTCTCAACTACTAGAGAGAAAAATGAATCTCGGCATAACAACCAGTTATGCTGAATGCGTGGGAAAACCGCCAGAGAAGCTGAAGAGTGACCATGATGATCAGGAAGAGCACTTGAGATGTGGAGGAGATTGGCGCGGGATGAGAATGCAGAAGAATGGTGAATATTGCATGAAGAATATGCACAAAAGCTATATATACACAGTATAGAGAAGAGAAGGGTTGTTGTTGTTGTTGGAGTTGTGGTGGTTGTTGCTGTTGAAGGTGATTCATGTGTGAAGAAGGAAGAGAGTGCAGCAGCTGAATTGAAAACAAGAGGATTTGTGCAGTGAATGGACATGGTGCACAGAGCATAAAAATAAGAAGAACAGATAGGGAAAGTCATGTGTGCAGGAAGGCAGTGAGGCAGACAGAAAAACGAAATGCAACAGAACAGTGATGAGTCTAGTAAGCCATTGTTGAACATGATATCACTGTAATAAGTTTCAGTAGCAAAGATTTATATTTTAGGGAGGTTGGGAGGTGCTAGGGAGGATTGTTGTCCTCAGAGGTTCAAGTGGGTGCTTGAACACAGGGAGTTGTAGCTTCCATCTGGTGGCAGCCAGAGAAACCAAGGTGGCAGGGTGGTGCAAGGGAGAACTCTTGTTCTCTATGATATAGGTTGGTGCCTGTATGATTGGAAGTTGGTGCTGGAAATATTTAGGGAGTTGGTGCTTCCTTCTAGTTGGTGCTAGAGAAACCTGGGAGTTGGTGCTTCCTTCTAGTGGGTGCTAGAGAAAATAGAGATTTGGTGCTCTCAGCAAGTTGCAGCTTGCAAAACAGAGTTTTTAGCCTCATTATGAGTTGGTGATCATATGTATGATAATGTAAAGAATGTAACTATACTTATCATATAAAGAAAAAGAGGTTTTTACCCTATATGGGTTTCCTCAGGAAATATCTGTCTCTGTGTTTCTCATATATGTGACTGATGCTGAATGTGCCATTGTTTATTTCCCTGCATTATTGTGATCACCATTCAGTGTTTCTGCAAAGAGTTGAAAAGAAGCATAATTGTTTAAGCACGGTAACAACTGATTCACCCCCCCCTCTCAGTTGTCCAACAGAAATATCGCCATCTCTTTCAGGATATGCCCCCTCTACCCCTCATTATAATTGATTACTTCATCCTTCACTAGTTTCTCTTCCGGTGGCTTCAGACCCCACTATCGAGTGCTATTGGAAGGTCCAATGCTATTTGATAGGAAGGACGTTACGTCTTTTAGGACACGAGTATTTGTTTTCTTTGTTCTCTCACACGGACAAAATCCATCTATCCACATATATTCTTCTTTATCAAATTTATTTATGTATGATGCCCTTCTGATTACATATGATTGGGAAATAATATTGTGAAGGTTCAAAAAATTGCAGCAAAGGCTCTTGTTTATTTATTACTCTCACCACCATTCACACACATCCACTCAACTAGTCGGACATTATAGGGGACCCATAGAACCCTCATCGTTCCATATGCTTGCTAAATATCCCTCCTATTCTAGGGGGAGTTCCTAGTCTTGCCAACTCATCGACTCCACCTTCTCACACCCCTGTGAGTGCCACTATATTGGGATCATCTTTTCTTGGTTCCACCTTACTTGGGTCCACTTCCCAAGGTCAACCATCCACTTTCTCTCCTTTACACGGAAGCGGGGGGCCAACTTATTCTCAATGGGGAAGTACAAACCTACCTATCCCCCTTCAAGGGTCAGGTACCCAAAACATTCACACTATGCCTGAAATTAATCCTCCTCCACCACCTCATATTCCATATTTGGCTTCCCTCAACATACTGGATCTGACTAAACTCACCAATGATCCTATATTGCACAACCCCACATGGCCTGCAATGCCTACCAAACTCCCTTTAGACATCCCCAAGTTTGAAGGAAAAGCAGGAGACGATCCCGCCAATCATATCATGACCTTTCACCTATGGTGTTCTTCAAACAACATCATGGATGATTCTATCTAATTGAGGTTATTTCAATGCATGCTCACTGGCCCATCAGCCAAGTGGTATGTAGAAGAAAAATCTGGGTCCCACGCAACCTTTGAATCCTTGGACAAAGAATTTTTGACCTTCTTTCAACTACCCATTCGTCATGAAAATGGCCTCAAACTACTCTCAGAATTCAAACAAACCCCCTCCACACACATTGCTGACCACATTCATGAGTGGCATCGACGACATAGTCTTTTCAAAGCTGAAGCTACCGCCCAATAATGTCTCAATTGGTTCCTCAAGTCACTTGTTTCCCTCCTTTCCAAAGATGTGGCCATCGCCTTCCCCTAGTCTGAAGAAGAAGCCATTATCAAGACCCAATAGTTCGAACTCATTTATGCCCAGTCAGGATACCTATACATGGTACTCTGAGACACCCCAAGACCCATGGCATTCGGCCAAGACAAACCTGGGATGTATCACTCAACAGGCGGATTGATTGGTAACACCACCCACCACAAACCACAACCCCAACCACCACCCATGTATGGCATACCCCAATATCCTCCGACATATGGAGGAATACCTTATTATCCTCCTCCCCCTTATCAACAACCATACCCTGTTGCCCTGCCTCCACCCATAAGTGGACCATCGCCGGCACCCACAGTACGCCCACTTGTCCAACCAAGTTCTGGTACCTCCTCTACCACAACTTATACCCTAAGCACTAGTGAAAGCACCACACCTTCCTATGTACCTTACGGATCATCACCACAACATAATCCGTACTTTCCATTTCCTGGTCCCCCACAACCCATGGCTCCACCACCAGGACATCCACATGCTGGGGTTAATTTTGTTCATCCCTCTCCCATTCAGCAATATCAAAATTTTGAACAACTAAATACGGCCAACCTGACCCATCAGTCGAATAATTCCAAAAAGAAAGGAAAAAAATGGAACAATAATAATCCAGGGCAAGGAGGGAATCATCCTCAACAAAACCAAACCATTGGGGGCAACCAGAATCCAGGGAACTAGAACCCTCATAGGGGCCATAATAACAAACTCCAAGGGAATAATAATAATAACCTTCAAACCAACTTCCCTTGTGCCCTTTGCGATGAGTTTGGTCACTATACTCACCATTTCCCCCAAATCGTTGACTTTAAATGGATGAAAGAATCTGTGAATGGACCACGTCCCTCAACACCACCTGCCCCTTCGCAGGCCCCACAACAATATGTGAAGCAACCACCCCCAGCCGTGCTACAAAATCCCATTCCACACTAAGGGGTGATAAATACCCAACAATACATGCATCTTACCCCACCACAATTGGGACAGTATCCCAATACAGGCAATCCTATCGATCGCACTATCCTCCTCACCAGTGAGGAAGAAGTCCTTCTAGAAATGTGCAGTCGTCAATACAACACACCCCCTGAGTCTGCTCCCACCACCTCAAAAGAAATTCCAGTCTCAAATGGACCCCCTTTGATGATTCCCCGCCCTAACACTGACAGACCCCTTCGTATTCCTCACATCCCATTATGCAGGAATATCCACAACCCTCAAGCTAGGGCGGATCATAATTATAGTTTGTTCGATGACTTAGCACAATCTCCAACTACCATGTTAGTCTTAGAAGTCCTTCAAACTTGTCCCACTCAGCGGAAGTCATTACTTTTCGCCTTGGGGGAAGCCGACCCTACTGATACCCGACTCATCACATTTGATCTCGACAACAAAGAACCTCGCCTCCCTGCTCTTATATCTTTTCAAATCCTCGTGAAAATTTAGAACATTATAGTTCATCGGTGCATCATTGATGAAGGTGCATCCGCATGCATCATTTCCAAGTCTGTATGGCAGAAACTTGGTTCCCCCTAACTCATACCATCTGCCATTACCTTAATATCTTATGATGGACAACCATCTTCTCCCGAAGGGCTCTTCCAAAATGTCCCTGTAGAACTCGAGGGAAAAACCATTTTCATTGATATTGAGGTTATCAATGCCTCACTTGATTACAATATCTTGTTCGGTCGTAGCTACATGTATGCTATGAAGGCAGTTGCTTCTTCTGTATTTTGAACCATGATGTTCCCCCATAACGAGAGGATCATTACCATCAATCAAGTTTCACATTATGAGCCTAACCCTTCTGCCAACATCGATAATATCCTCCCCTTCATCCACACTAATCCCGATACATACCCACTCATCGATATGGGCCCCAGAATTTTCAAAGACCCATCCTTGCTTGGGACATACCATGGCGCACCATCACTCATTCATCCTTCCAATCAAGTATGTGTTGTCTCATCCAATGAAACTGAAATTCAAGATACACTCCCTCCCAATGAGGCCTCTCTTATATCTGACGTCCCACTAGTCGCAGAACTTCTTCCTCAGGAATTACCCGAAAACCCTCCACTTTCACATATTCCTGATTCCACCTTACCTCAAGGCCACATCCCAGTTTGGGAGACACTCCCCCAAGCTCTTACTCAAATCCCCTTCTTTTACCCTCCACCGGGTGTGCAAGCTTTCCAAGTAGCAGCAATGCTTACCCTTCCCAATATGGTGTTGGAAATCCTGGTATGGTATCTACATGCACCAGCCATGGTCCCTCAACCATCCCTCCCTCCTCAAACCAAAGGAATTCCGATGCAGATTCCAGTACCTACTCCCACCGCACCACCAGCACCCCCACTCACTAACACTACTGCTACAGCTAGGGGAAAATGAAAAAATATAGAGCTCACCGCTCCCCTACCCCCACGTGTCCAACCTCCTTGTGCACTATGCGAGAAATATGGACACCCAAAAAATAAATGTCCATCTCTACTAGAGCTACGCAATCTAATTCAACTCAATCAAGCACCATCACCGCTCATCGCTTCATCAAGTACTGTCGCTACCTCCCCTAACACAAGTAGCAAAGGACTTCGAACCAAATTCTCTTGCACCATCTGTTCAGAATATGGCCATTATAAACACCACTATCCAACGCTACCCCAATTCCGACATACGCTAACAACAGTACGCCAGATCTTTCAACAAGAACCCAGTCCATCTGCATCATCCTCAACCAACATCATGGACATCCATTATGTCACGACTTCAGTCAACGAACGTATGAGGTGCCCTTTCTCTCTCTGTGAATCGTTAGATCATTTCACATACCAATGTCCTATGATCATTGAATACAGACAATGCCAAATGGCTCTGATTCAAAATCCTACCCCCCCCTGCAGAATCAGTGATTAACCCTACTCCATCACCAGAGGTTCTTCATATTACTTCTCCTGAGCTTGAAACACTCCCTACTCCTCCATGGTTCTTAGCTGATTTATACAAGGATTTACCCCCAAATCCCCCAATTCTCTAGTTCATTTTCCTATGGAAATTTTATGCCTGACTATCGTTTTTAACCCACAATATATTGATATTTGGTTTATGTCGAGCGAACCATCGCAATCCCCTTTCATCAATCCCCCTACTTCTTTATCAGCAGGAGACAATGACACAGTGATAGTCACTGATTTCACTCCTCTCAATCCCCTATATTCATGATAGTTTCACTGCGATGAAGATATCCTTGAGGAGTTAAATACCCCCGATTTCCCATGGGATGCTCCACCACAGAGCGCTCTTTCTTTCACAGGAAACCTTCACGCCTCCTAACCAACACCCCAAACACGCAGTCAAAACCAAATATTTTCTCCCATCAGGGCATATATATTGGTTCAATAACCCTATCTCTGCCCCCGACGCTTTCGAGGAATGCAATATGGCCAATATTTCCCCAACCATCAAAATAGATATTTCCATCAAAAATGGAATTATAGAGGAAATCACCATTGGCGTTGCATGCTCTCCTGAAGAAATCACCACCTAGAAAGCCCTCTTCCAGGAATACTGGGACATTTTTTCCTGGTCATACACATAGATGCCTGGCCAAGATCCCTCTATTGTTGAACATCGCATAGACATCTAGCCTGATATCACACCTGTCCGCCAAAAACAACGACCGCTACACCCATCCAAAGAAGCAGCCATCAAATCCGAGATTGACAAATTACGCACTGCAGGGTTCATCTACCCCATCGCCTATACATCATGGGTCTCCAGCCCTGTCCCTGTTAACAAAAAACAAGGAACTATCCATGTTTGTACGGACTTTCGCGACCTCAATCACGCTTGTCCAAAAGACAACTTTCCAATGCCCTTCATCGACCAAATTATCGATGATTGCATGGGTCACAAGGCTTTGTCCTTCATGGACGGTTTCTCTGGCTACAACCAAATCCATATTCACCCAACCGATCAGTATAAAACCACATTCACTACCCCTTGGGGCACCTTTGTGTATCGTGTCATGTCGTTCGGCCTCAAGAATGCAGGTGCCACTTTCCAACGGGCCATGACATACATCTTTCATGATCTGGTTCATATCATTCTTGCATACTTGGATGACCTCACAGCTCGATCCAAGAAAAGCACTTAGCATATCGATGATTTACGAATCATCTTCCAAAGGTGTCGTTAGTACAACATCCGCTTAAACCCCCTCAAGTGCGTATTTTGCGTCACTGTTGGGCACCTCCTTTGGTTCATCGTGTCCCAATGTGTCATTACCGTGGACCCCCTCAAAGTCCAAGCCATCATAGAAATTCCACCCCCTCAGAATTTACACCAACTACAGAGCCTACAAGGCAAAGATAACTTTTTACGATGCTTTGTCCCAAATTACGCTACTCATGCACATGGCTTCCTTCGCTTACTTCACCAAGACATCCCATTCCAATGGGATGAACATGCCCAAACCACTTTTGATGATCTTAAAGAGGCCCTCTCCAATGCCCCATTGATTAGTCCACCTGACTATAACCGCGACTATCTCCTCTACATATCAGCCTCAGTCGTTTTAGTAGCAGGAGTGCTCATCCAAATAGGGGATGATGACCGTGAGCATGTGATTTACTACATTAGTAAAAACCTTTCAAGGACATCCTTGAAATACAATCATGAAGAAAATCTATCCCTTGTAGTTGTCCTCGCAGTCCAGAAGCTGCGCCATTACATTCTTCTTCGAACTACCAAATTCCCATTACATTCTGCTTCGAACTACCAAAGTCATAGCAGATTCCAACCCCATGCAATATTTGCTCAGTAGTCGGAAAATTAATGGTAAATTTGCTCGATGGATTGTCATCCTTTAGGAGTACGATATCAAATTTTCAACACCCAAGAGAAAGAAATCTCTCGTCCTCGCCGAACTCATCATAGCATTTCCCTCCGATACTACCAGTTCACTATCAATACCAACTTCCCCGATGAACATCTCTTTCACATCCCCTTGGATGATCCTTGGTACGACGATCTTCTCATCTACCTCTGAACACAAAAATTCAAAAACCACCTCTCCAGAGACAATCATTGATGTATTCTTCACCAAGCCCCACACTACCTACTCATCGGTGATGTCTTATATCGACAAGGAGTTGACACTATACTCCATTGATGCTTGACTATCGACGAGGCCGATCGAGTCTTGAACAACTACCACAACAGTTCTTGCAGGGGCCACCTCTTAGGGATGTCCACTGCTAAGAAAATCATTCGCGCAGGTTACTTTTGTCCTACATTGTTTCATGATTGTATCCACATAGTGAAACGATGTGACAAATGTCATATTTATGCCAACAAATCACGAGCACCACCTGCTCTTCTACACCCAGTAATCACCACTGGCCCCTTCTGCAAATGGGGCATAGAATTCATGACTTGCAACCCTCCATCCAGCAATGGACACAAATACATCGTCGTTATAGTCGATTACTTCACCAAGTGCGCTGAAGCCGTGCCTACCTTCAACAACACCACCGACACTGCAACGCATTTTTTCTTTAATCACATCATTTCCCACTTTGGAGTACCACTACAACTAGTCTTTAATCACGGGAAACATTTCGAGAATGAGATTTTCGTCGAACTCTCATCCAGGTTAGGCTTCTCCCATGAGTTTGCCTCCCCATACTACCCTCAGTCAAATGGGAAGGTTGAAGCAGTCAATAAAGTCCTCAAAACCATGTTGCAGTGCACGGTTAACAAACATAAGACAAATTGGCATCATATGTTATTTTTCATGCTATGGGCTTATCGCACGGTAGTCAAAACTGCCACTGGTTTCACACCTTTTCATCTAGTCCACGGGGTCGAGGCTACTCTTCCTATCAAGTGCGAAATTCCCACCTTACACACTACTATTGAGCTATTACCTAACACTGCTCCAATGGAGCAGCATTTTCTAAACTTAGAATCCTTGGATGAAGATCATCGATCTTCATTACAGAATAATGAGGCAGCCAAAAAACAGCCAAATGCCACCTTTGATCATCATGTCAACCTTCACTCATTCAACGAAGGTGACCTCATCCTTGCTTACGATATCGCTCATGATACCCTCGGCTATGGAAAATTCGAGTCACTACGACATGGACCTTATATCATCCAACATTTCCTTACTAAAGGTGTGTACATTCTGGCCTCCCTCGAAAGCCACCCTCTCAAAGAACCTATCAACGAGTTGTACTTAAGGAAATTTTATGCCTGAGCATAGCCATTCTACACTAGGTTTGTTTTCTTTTTATACGTTTTTTTTTTAGAGTTTTTAATCTTCTTTCATCCATACCTCACGTCTAATATATCACTCGTGTTATTGACATATGCCACCCCCATCGGTTATGCCGACAAAGCTAGTCGTTGGACACATAATCTCGCTTCGGCTGCTTAGGCCCTCTATTCACCCTCACATGAACTGCTCCACTCCAACGGCATATGTTTAGGCTTAGCCACCAACAATCAAGCATAATACACCGTCTTCATTGGTCTCCTCGCTGAGGCCATCCATCGCCATATTCGTCACCTTAGCATTCTACTAGATTCCCAACTGGTTGTCCTCCAGCTCAATAATGTGTACCACGTTCGCGATCCTTGCCTCTTCAAAAAATACCTACAAGTTAGAATTTTATCTCGACATTTTGATTCCATCACATTTACACATATTCCAAGACAATTTAATCAAAAAGCAGATAACATGGCTAACTGATCAAAATCTGGACCAGGGGGCAAAATTTTGCTCAATTTTACAAGTGTTCGGAATGCGATGAAAATGGTGCCATTGCGTCCGTCTCGTCTTCCTGATTTCGGCGGTATATTTACTTTTGCAAACAGAGTCTGTATGGAGAAGTTATCGCGATCTGTTCGTCGAGCCAAACAGGTAAAATTTTGATGCTGACTGTACCTATCCGTACTGTCCGTACAGTGGTGACGTGGCAGGGCCGTACAGTCCGTACGATGACTGTACAGTGCTGATGTGGCAAGCATTTACTGGTTAGCATGTCTAAATAGGGTGTTGACACGTGGCATTTAATTGTCGAATGGAAAGGTGCCACGTGGCCCAATCATGGGCCGCCACGTAGCACCCGTTTATTGGCTTTTGGGCTATTGTTTGGTTTATTAAAATTTTTGTGGGTCCGTGGGGTTCGACCCCCGAACCTCTCCCCACATTGAAAGCTTTAACAAAGGCCAACCCACCAACGCACCGCGCAATGGTTCTTAACAACCATATGTGTAAAAATTTATTTAAGTTTATGTAATGTTGCAAAAGGCGGGGGGCTCGGACCGGGGCTTAGCCCTGACCCGCGGTCATATCATTTTTACATATGACCATACATTTAAATGGCGCACTAGAGTTTGAATGTTCAAATGTTTTTCCACGGTTATGCCCTCCGTTCACATGGCGCGGTTTTGGTTTGGGTTTCAAACGGTCATATAACCTATTACATGTGACCACTATATATTTGATTGTGTGCACGCGGTTTGGTGTTTGCGCGCGGGTTTATATATAATGTGGTTCCATTGTATTACATATAGCCATGGTGTAATATATGTGTGCGTGTGGTTAAGTTTTCAATGATTATTATAACCATTGTTTAATAGGCGCGGGGTATGTAGCCCGTGGTTCTATTCTTGTACCATGCGACCAGTGCTAGCGCCAATATGAAAGGGCCAGCTCTTAGCCCGTAGGGCTAGCGCTAGTCCACATTGTGTCATATGACCATCCGAAAGGAGAGCGCACCCAGGAGAGGGGGCTTAAGCCCGAATATAACCAAATTTTGTTATAAAAGTGGGTTTTATAACCGTTAACCACTTTTCACTATAGTGCATGGTTTTATGAGCCATATGCCCGAGTGCTTGACGGTTGGGGGCTGGAGGTGCCCTAACCGTCCTACAGTTTGGACCATTTTTCGGAACTGCTTGGTGCTAGGTTTTAACGCGTGTTTTGGAGCGTGTTCTTGGTTCATGCACACAGAGGTGCGTTTTGGCGAACCAATTTCAGAAAGCTTGAAGGAGGAAAATGGAGGAGGCCTAACTTCTTCATCTTTTGGCCGATTGAGGTGCCGTAAAAGCCCAGCTAGGGGATTTTGGATGTGCTGGATCCATTGGTGCTGTTATCAAGGCCATTTGAAGACTTCTTCTGCAAGTTTTTCACCATTGAAGTTTCAGCAAGCTCCAGGGAGCTTGGAGCCCTCATTGATCGAGGACATGGTTTGGTGAGCCTATGTTTGTTTTCTGTGATTCAATAATCATTTTTGGCTAATTGATATGATCTGAACACATTGGGATAGGTTTCAGAGGTTGTTGAGGACTTTTACATGTGTTTTTTCCAAATAGAATCTCAGGGAAGCTTATGGCCACATGTAGAAGAGGTCATGCCCGGATGAGCCATGATTCATTTTCAGAGTTGTATTAGTCATTTTTGGGGTTTTTATGTGTTCTGATCTCAATGGTACAGTCTGTTTTTCCATTGGAGTTGAGCAGCAGCTTGTAAAATAACTTTTGACTAATTAATCCCAGAGAGCCAAGTCCATTATGGAGGCTCAAGGAGATGTAGCCCAGAGGGGGGTGAACTCCTTTATCATATTGTTCTTGTTGAGAGTTTGATGGTTTATTTGCTGCAAGTTGTGTTGTTGTGTATTTGTTTAAAGTACATATTTGACCATCTAAAAGAACAATTCCTCACACCTAAGTATTTACAAGAAGATACATGAACTTAACACATAATTTTATATTGCATATTTTAACACATGAAGCAAGGTCCTGTAAAGTTTATTTTAATGAAGTAGGGGTGCTTGAATAACATAACAAGTCAGCCTTCTATTTTCAGATTAGGTGGTATCAGAGCATAGTTTGTTTTGCTCATGTGTTTGCCGTTGATAGCTTGAGATTTAGCTATTGGTTCCTGTGCAAATTTTGTGTTGAAGTTGGATATCTTCCCAGGATGGAGGAAGCTTCAAGTATTGATAGTTCTCATACATTTTCATTATCTAAAGAAGAAATTATAATCATGAGAGATTTTATGAAAGAGATGTGTGAAGACAGGAAT
>ML813522.1:45388-64954 GCA_009831015.1 Picea engelmannii | reverse complement strand
CTCGTTGACCAATGTTGGACATTGCATCCAACTACTCATCCACAGTACAGGAAGAAGATGGATAAAGAGTTTGGCAAGAATGGAAGTGGAGATTCCATCATCGATGTGAGTCAAGATGATTCACAAGAGGACGATGTTCAGCAAAAAAAGTCACCGTTGAGTTGGCTTGGTAAGAAATGGTTGGATTTCTTGAGCAAGTGAGGTTTGCATTTTTCTGATTGTAAATGCACTTTTCAGCGTTATGTGTGCATTTATGGAAAGATGGATATGATGTTCACTTGTTGCAACCATTTATCTTTTTCATTTCAACTCTTATGTACCCACATGTTTCAGGGTTGTACTTATGGTTGTACTGGAAGGAGAGTTGAAGAGTCATGAACATGCATTTGTTTTTATGTATGTGTAAGCAGTGAACCTGGTGATGGTTCATCATGAGTGATTCATGATTGTTACATGATTATGTATCATGTTTGTCGACTTGTCAGTTTGGGAAGGTTGATGTTTCAATGAGTCTCAACTGGTGTTGATGATTTTCTGACGACTATGTTGTGTCGATCGTGTTGTTCGACTTGTGTTTAGTCGATGGTGTTTATTGACTTGGAAGTTGATTTTGAGTACATCGAGATGCAGGAAAATTCCATGTACTTTGATGTAGTACAAGATGCGATAGTTTGTTTGAAGAGCAAAAGACTTTGTTGGCATCGTTTGTCAGTCTTGTCTAATTTATTTTCAAGATTTATGGTTTTCTTGGCTTGTGATAAGATGTCGCAGGAAGGTTTTTACAGCCATTGGAGAGTTGATTTTGTTGACGCCAAAGAGTTCGAAAGAGGGACTTGATTCTCAGTAGGAAGGTTGGCAGTCTTCCAAGCACAGAGAGAGCAGTGGGTCAGCAACAGCTAGAGAGTAGTGGTTGAAGGACATAGCCAGTTGCAGTGCACAACATGTCAAAGTATTCAAGTGATTGTTGAAAAGATTTTGATATAACTTGAAAGCAGATAGATAAGATTTTGTGGGTCCAAAAGCCTTTCAGTGGGAAGGTGTGATCAAAATCTGGACCAGGGGGCAAAATTTAGCTCAATTTTCAAAGTGTTCGGAATGCGATGAAAATGGTGCCATTGCGTTTGTCTCGTCTTCGTGATTCCAATGGTATATTTACTTTCGCAAACGGAGTCCGTATGGAGAATTTATCGCGATCTGTTCGCCGAGCCAAACAGGTAAAATTTTGATGCTGACTGCACCTATCCATACAGTCCGTACAGTGGTGATGTCGCAGGGCCGTACAGTCCGTACAATGAACGTACAGCGCTGACGTGGCAAGCATTTACTGGTTAGCGTGGTCGAATAGGGTGTTGACACGTGGCATTTAATTGTCGAATGGAACGGTGCCACGTGGCCCAATCATGGGCCGCCACGTGGCACCCATTTATTGGCTTTTGGGCTATTGTTTGGTTTATTAAAAGTTTTGTGGGTCCGTGGGGTTTGACCCCTGGACCTCTCCCCACATTGAAAGCTTTAACAAAGGCCAGCCCACCAATGCGCCGCGCAATGGTTCTTAACAACCATATGTGTAAAAATTTATTTAAGTTTATGTAATGTTGCAAAAGCCGGGGGGCTCGGGCTGGGGCTTAGCCCCGACCCGCGGTCGTATCATTTTTACATATGACCATACATTTAAATGGTGCGTGGGAGTTTGAATGTTCAAATTTTTTGCCACGGTTATGCCCTCTGTTCACATGGCACGGTTTTGGTTTGGGTTTCAAACGGTCATATAACCTATTACATGTGACCACTATATATTTGATTGTGTGCGCGTGGTTTGGTGTTTGCGTGCAGGTTTATATATAAAGTGGTTCCATTGTATTACATATAGTCGTGGTGTAATATATGTTTGTGCGTGGTTAAGTTTTCAACGGTTATTATAACCATTGTTTAATAGGCGCGGGGTATGTAGCCCGTGGTTCTATTCTTGTACCATGCGACCAGTGCTAGCGCCAATATGAAAGGGCCAACGCTTAGCCCGTAGGGCTAGCGCTAGGCCACATTGTTTCATATGACCATCCGAAAGGGGAGCGCACCCAGGAGAGGGGGCTTAAGCCCGAATATAACCAAATTTTGTTATAAAAGTGGGTTTTATAACCGTTAACCACTTTTCACTTTAGCGCATGGTTTTATGAGCCATATGCCCGAGTGCTTGATGGTTGGGGCCTGGAGGTGCCCTAACCGTCCTACAGTTTGGACTATTTTTCGGAACTTCTCGGTGCTAGGTTTTAACACGCGTTTTGGAGCGTGTTCTTGGTTCATGCACACAAAGGTGCGTTTTGGCGAACCAGTTTCAGAAAGCTTGAAGGAGGAAAATGGAGGAGGCCTAACTTCTTCATCTTTTGGCCGATTGAGGTGCCATCAAAGCCCAACTAGGGGTTTTTGGACGTGCTAGATCCATTGGTGTTGTTATCAAGGCCATTTGAAGACTTCTTCATCAAGTTTTTCACCATTGAAGTTTCAGCAAGATCTAGGGAGCTTGGAGCCCTCATTGATCGAGGACATGGTTTGGTGAGCCTATGTTTGTTTTCTGTGATTGAATAATCATTTTTGGCTAATTGATATGCTCTGAACACATTGGGATAGGTTTAAGAGTTTTTTGAGGACTTTTACAGGTGTTTTTTCCAAATAGAAGCTCAGGGAAGCTTATGGCCACATGTAGAAGAGGTCATGCCCGGATGAGCCATGTTCCGTTTTCAGAGTTGTATTAGTCATTTTTGGGGGTTCTATGTGTTCTGATCTCAATGGTACAGTATTTTTTTCCATTGGAGTTGAGCAGCAGCTTGTAAAATAACTTTTGAATAATTAATCCCAGAGAGCCAAGTCCATTATGGAGGCTCAAGGAGATGTAGCCCGGAGGGGGGTGAACTCCTTTATCATCTTGTTCTTGTTGAGAGTTTGATGGTTTATTTGCTGCAAGTTGTGTTGCTGTGTATTTGTTTAAAGTACATATTTGACAATCTAAAAGACCAATTCCTCACACATAAGTATTTACAAGAAGATACATGAACTTAACACATAATTTTATATTGCATATTTTAACACATGAAGCAAGGTCCTGTAAAGTTTATTTTAATGAAGTAGGGGTGCTTGCATAGCATAACAAGTCAGCCTTCTATTTTCAGATCACTAACCTAGTGTTAGATTGGCATTTATCACATCAAGCTACCAGTACACATACATCAAACATAAATAATCTGTCACAACATATAAATTAGACATCATGAACCAAAACACAAAACACATGTAAACATCACCAAGATCCCACAATGTATATCCATATATATATATCAGTCAAATGTGCCATCCAAATGTTTATAAAAAATATATCGTACATATACAACATCTGTAGGCCGGTGAACCACCTCGCCCCTATAGATAAAAAACTAGTGCCACTACACCAAGTAGGCTCACAAGCCTATATAAATACCACAAAACATATAAATACATATAGAGACACTCATGGTGCCTCTAGAGCATCACCACCTAGTCCCCTCTCAGGAGGTGGTCCCCCACCCTTTATCGATCCCTCCGGACTTGGAGGTAGCCTCCCAGTCATCACAGCACCTGCTACTGCTTCTCTCCAGACCATGATCCATTACACCAATGGAACCCCCACACACTTCTCTAGGACACCCTCGTCCTAGATCCTCGACCACATGCCCTCGAGCACTCCCTGTAGCACTGCCTCTAAGCAGAGATGAATATCCTCAAAATCTCCCCCAGCCTCGGCCGAAGGATCATGTGATGGCCCTGCACCAGGGTCATCAAAACGACATCTCCTAGCTGCTCTCTCATCATCAATAGGCCTCACCCCAGCATCCTCCCATCGTCGTCTCTCTCATGCCCGCGGCTCTCCCCGCAGAGGTCTCACCGGCCCCTGACGAGCCGACGCTCTAACCAATTCCACCTTGCACCCGTGAGGCCCCACATCTACACATACAAAAAACAAATGATAACATCAGCATCCACCCATGCATAAAAATATACATAATATACTAGCTACAAAATAACAATATCACACCATACCTCTGTGATCGAACACCTCTCCTGGAGGTAACACCATCTCTAGATCATCCTGGAAGTCCACCCCAAAGTATGGGTACCGTGGTATAATATGTGGCATCTGATGCCACACCTGTGTAGCCTCGGTCATGAAATAGTGGCCACCCTCCCCACCACCGTGGAAAATCAAAATCGTTGACCACTGCCGTAGTCACGACTCTCACACACCAGGTGCACCCAACAACACTCTCGGGCGCAACATAGGTACCCTCTCTAGAAAACATGCCACCAAGATCGACCCAAAGGAAAACTCCCCTGAGTCTGCAGCTCGACACCTGTCTAGCTTCCCTACCATCTTGGCATGTAGCATCAAGCCCTAGGAAAAATTATCTCTTGCCAATGCCCTCTCCATAATCCTCAGCTAACCACAACTGATTCGCTGAGTCGTGAGGGACCCATATACCCCCACAACCATCGTTGCCACACAGTGATGAACTAGGGCATCCATCGTCCCAATACTCACCACGGAGCCTGACATAAAGTTATCCCTCTTACTATACCTCCGGCCTAGGACAGCCAACTACCCATCCCCAAGTACTACGGGCTCCACCAGTAAGAGAGTTCCCCAAACAGGGAGACCCGTCAAGAAATATACATCCTCCACCACAGTGAAGGCCAACTTCTCACCCCGCACCATAAAACAATGCAAATCTAGACTCCACATCTGAATCAAGAACTGCAGGAGGTACTCCTGGGCCCATATCAGGGGGCACTCAAAGAACTTCATCAACCCACACGTTGCCAAAGTGTCACGGACTCCCAGCTCCTCATTGGTCACGGCCTGCCGCAACTGGGACCAATATCTCTCTTCACTGAATCGGCATCGTCCAAATGATCACCTGCATCCATATATATAGTACTTGATCAGCCATCTCAAACATACAAACATCAAAAGCTCCAAAAAAGATCATTTTTTACACCTTTCAGCTTTACCTCCAAGGCGCGGTTGTTTTACCCCACAGGATGCACACATGCGTGCTTGTTCATCCCTCATTCACGCACTCATGCATGATTGTTGGCCACACAGAGGCACATTCATGCGCCCCTATTGCACACACAGGCACTCCTCATAGCGCACTTGTTCTCTACACAGCGGCGCACACATGCGCATCTGTTAAAATTACAGACGCGCATGCATGTGCTACTGTGCCTTGAACAGGCGCACATGACATGCATGCTTGTTCTCCCAATAGGACGCCCCCATGTGTGGATGTCCGAATTATAGGCACGCACCCATGTGCACAACTTTCTTGATCGCCCGTGCACTAAGGGGCCCACACCTACAAATACCCTTGTACGGCCCTCCATATAAGCCCTGCCCAAAAAAAAAACCCTAATTCTATGCAGGATGATATGACAACTAACCTAAAGCTCGTTGGTCTTGAATCGGCTACCTCGATCTCCCGAAATCTCCAAAACTCCTCTAAACTTGCTCGTCCACTCAATAACACAGCAGGTACAAATGAGGTGGCATTGTGGGCCCTACAGCTATATATAGTCCATTTTTCCAAACTTCCAGACTCAATTCACGGAGCTCCAGCCGTCCATTTTTCGATCCGTCTTCAGCCACAGGATCAGCACCCCGTCATCTACACCATGACNCCTTAGCCCCTGGGGGACATTTTTCTCATATTCCGCCCAGGTATGCATGCTTACATTATTGAATAACCTCTATATGATCTTTCTCTTCAGATATTGTTTACGTCGGGTATTTGTTTTTCATGTGTGTAGGTATTGGATCATCATATCTTAGCAATATTCATTCAGGTATATCCTCAACACTGGCATGTATTCATTCCCTCTAAATATCAAGATGCATCTCCCAGTCACACCCTCCAATTTTTACCTCTAGGATCCCTATATCCAGCTCTGCAGTACCGTCACCTCCACCACATTTTGATATTGTCACCCGGTAGCACTCTCACCCACATGAGTTGTCCCATTCATCATCTCCCCCAGGCACTTTTACACTCATGTTGTTCTCCCCATTTAGGGATGGGAGTCCCAATAGTCTTACATCATGTCGCGAATCAACCACATACTCCTTCTCCTCATTTTTCTAGCCTATCCAATGGACTCCCAGGGTACTTCCTCACGGTTTTGTTTTGACGGCACTCCCGTAGCATCATTAACCATCCATTTCATCCACCATTAGTTTTCCCATCTGCAAATTGACCTCCATACATTTCCCTAATACAAAAACCCGCCTATGGGGCCCCAACCCTCCACTTGTTTTCCAAACAACTTCCACCATCCTCGGGCTAAGCCATCTTACATCGGGGCACCAGTTTCTGTATCTGCATTATTATCCCACCTTATTTTTTGATTCTTTTTGTAATTGTACAAAGTTGTTGTTTCCAACATTTTATATAGCGTTTTGTCATCACCTTCGGCGACCTTCTTCCTTTTTGGAAAACACAACCCATGTTTCCCTTGGTTGGGGAATTCCTTATCACCTACTCCTATTGACATTTTCCATAAACCCCGAGTATCCCATGGGCCACCTACCTCTACTCTCTAAGTTTGTTCACTTTGTCCCACTTGTGGCACAATTTATCCTATGCCTAGTTGTCCCCCTGACACTCGACTTAGTTGTACAGTTGCTGCCACTTATACTTCACATATATCCCCAACCAAGGGCAGTCTTGAGTCTCTCCGCATCTTGACTTCATCCATGTATCTCATCAGTTCCTGGTCTCATTCAGTGGATTTCACGAAGCCCTTTGCTTCTTGGAGTCACATCTCCCTTTTTGTCGACATCAACATAGTTTTCAGAAGGGCGACAATTTCTTGACTCTCATTACCTTTACAATGAGGAGTCTCGGATGGCACAGGGAGAACCATCATTGCTCTCTGTTGTCGTTGACCCCCACAACATTCGACTTCAACACTTTCTCATGTTGTGGTGGGTCTTACTTCACGACTATTGCAGTTGTTTTTATATTTTCCGAAGACCTCTGAAATTTGTTGGGCTATCAATGCCTGTGAAATCCTTGATACTTCCTATAGGTGTCATTGCCTATTTTTTAGAGTATTGTTCCCCATCAGAATTGTCCTCTTCTCTCATCAACACACCCCCGAGGGCACTGCAGTCATCTTCATCAACACACCACTTCAATTACTATCTTACACATTTTTTGAGTTACATGACACGAGCATGGGGCATGCCCACCTCATTTGTACACAATTTATTTTTCACACCTTGTGAAAGATTGGGTACTACAGGTTCCCCTCTCCCTCCAACAGGTCACTCTTGGTACTCTCATTACTTCTCTTTCTTACAATGGTACTCTCAGTAGAAGAAACATTGATGAATTTTGTCTATACATATGCTCCTAACCTCATCCATCAGGGGGCATCTGTTATCACTGAAATTTTGTCCGCAAATGGTTACAGGAATCCAACATCTTCAAACAACTATTAGTTCATCCATGGACCAAAAATGACCAAAAAATCATTTCCAAAAGGTCCAAAACTATACAACCAGTTATAAAATCAGCATGTGCTAAGGATATACAGGAAGCGCGCGCATGTGCACCATTCAAAATGCTGGAAAAGCACACATGCACCCGATGCGTGACTGTGGATGCAAAAAACCACGCACAACTCAGAACGACGCATTTATGATATTGGTCGACCTCCCACCCACTTCTGGTTCAACTTCGAAATCGATTTGACACCCAAATCTCGGCTGAATTCAGCTGGGTGGCTGGTCAAAGACCTAAAGGTACCCTAAATAGCCCCTTGTTCACACTAAAAGTTGGTTGAATAATACCTCAAAGTTATGCTATAAAAATAGGCCATGGGTGCACTACATCTTCAAGGAATTCATTTGTATTGTTATGYTGCTGATATTCTCTTGGAGCATCCTCTTTCCTCATCAAGAGTATGCTAGYRCCATTGCACTTAGCCATTCATATCACCTCTAGAATGAATGTGCTTTGGATTCTCTTCACCATTTCATCCTAGTTCCTCATTTGTAAGAAGAGCTCAATATTTGGTGGTCCAAGAGCCCTCCCTTGGAGGAAGAGGGGACCCAAAGTCTCCCTTTCTTCTTGGTGTTTTCTTTCCACTAATACAATCCTTTCCATTGGTGGCATGAGTCTTGTTTGTTCCTTGTTCTTATGTTCTTATGCACCATAGTTTAATTGTTTTTATCATTCTTAGATTAATTCTTTGTTTGTCTTTTATGCTTTATCTTTCTAACCCTTTCCTTTACAGTTGTCTTGCCTAGCTAACCCAACTGGGCTCATAAGCACCTCTATTTTGATCATTTAGGTGACAAAAGAGGCACAACATATGGAATCAGTCTTCATGGGTGTGCTGTCTAAATCATGGACCTCTTCAGTCTTCTTTATCTTGCCAAGTCCAGGTGTATCATGCACTACTTCCGAACTGTCAATGTCGGACATCTCCACAGGGTCGGATGGAATGAGGAGGTTCGCTGACCATTCTTTGGTGATTTCTTCTAAGTCCTCCTCTGTCAGCTTATAGTAAGATTGAAGTTGTTGCTTGTGCTCGTCAGCATGCACTGTAATATAAATGAAATGGAGGTCCACACTAAATTTCATTAAAGGTTGAAACCTATGAAGAGTATTAGGCATGATGCGAGGCTCAGACTAGATAGATAACTTCAGCTGATTGTAATATGTGTGGAATATAGCATTTGACTGCCATTTGTTTTTCATGTCACTGGAATACCACAATGTACTGAACTTCGCAACCAGAGGTTCAAAGGGCTTGATGTCTGGGAAGTTCACACCTTCCGGCATCTCCCATGTGATGAAAGAAATCAAGATTAGAAGCCAACTGAAGTGGAACTCATATCCTTGATCTTGCGCTTCCCTGCAGTCTAGTTCCAACTGGTTCACGAGGTACTTCACGCAATTCATTTGTAGGCCCTCTGCACACTTCCCTATGAGGTTAGCTACAAAACCAATGACTTGGGTGGGTCGGTTCTTGTGGACCAACCTTCCTGCGATCAATTGATAGGCTAGGCACAGTGCGCTGCTTTGGATAGAATCTACCTTATAGCCTCGCATGCCTTTCTCAACATCGTTGTAGGTGTATTTTATCCTTTGGGCTAAAGAGCGATCCATGGTTTTTCTGGGATAAAAATATTGTGGGTCAGGGCCTTGCATACTCAGCCCTATGATCTAATTGATCAATGTCGGGTTCAATGTCATATGGCAGTTTAACCACAAGTATCTGCCATGGTAATAGGACAACATCATCTTGACGCATGCATTTACTTCTTTGTGTCTTCTGAAGTGAGGAATATTCATGACATTGAGCAGTGTGGACTGCACGAGGTTATGGGTCCATGACTGCGGAATTATCTTTGAATTCTCTCCTTTTGTCTTGGTCAGATACTTATGTGGGGAGAGCATGATGTAGACCTTCCTGTTACTGAGGTTGAAGTCTCTAAACTTCAACGCTACTATATTTTCTTAATCTGCGCGAACTGCACGTATCCCCTTCGGGAGGTACGCAGTGACCAATTCATACTCAAATTATTTGGGCACACTGTCTCAATTTATCGCGCCGCTTAGAGGTGGTATATAGGTGGGTAAATTTCTCGGAATCAACTTAGCATTTGCGAGATCGTCTTTGTGTTTACCTTGCTTTTTGTCTATGGGTCGCAATGGTCCAGCTTGAGCAGTGGACAGAGAGGCTGGCAGTCCTCTCGTCGATGATGCTTGTATACCGGTGGACAATCCTCTCTCCGACATGACTCTTTCAGTCATCAAGTCGAGGAGTACTTCTGTTACTAATTCTTCAACTGCGGTGAGCTCGTCAGACATACGCTCTCGGGATTAATAATATCGGGTTCACAATTAACTCAGATACTGCACTAGAATAAATAGAAAGAGGGAAATGATCATTGTATACAATTCACTTGGTCTGCGAGCTCAAATTCTTGGTTAGAAAAAGTGTTCTCCGTGCATGGCGTGATGGGATAAATAGGTAACTCAACAATGGTTTTCTTGTAATGGGTATGAAGCCTCATTAACTCTTGTTCTGTCCATTATGGTGCGGTCCAACGGTCTGGTGTCAAGCTATAAATGTTTTCTGACCCGTTCGAATTGGAAATCGAACGGATATATCGGTCCCAACGGCTTTATTGCCTCGCCATGGTGAAGTGCCATGTGTCGTTGTTCTGATATCTCGGCGAAGCTCCTATTCTGCAAATTTTATGTCTACAAAGTTCCCTCTGGAACCTTCTGTAACTTTTCAAACTTATCTCTCTTCTTACTTAGATTTCTAGCCTTCCTCCGAGTGAGCTTTGTCTCGGTAGTTCGTTTTCCATTTTGATTCTTATCTTATATGGTCTTAGTCACTTCGCGTTGTTGATATTCTTCCCTAGGGTTATGGGATAATACTTCTTCTTTATTCAAGATAGGTACTTCATTCTCCTGTGAGTCTTCTAATGTTCTTGCAACTTCAACATCTAGGTTTCTAGTGTTAAATAGCTTCGATTTGTTCTCATGTTCTTCAATCAAGCATGTGATCCTCCTAGTCATGAAATCTTTTAATTCTTGTTTCTTATGCTCTAAAACTTCTTCTTATTTTTTTCGTCTGGCTTGATCTCTTTCAATCCAAGGTTTTCCTATTAACATGGTAAACGGGGCACGGTCCTCAATAAATTGAATAATCTCAAAATATTCTTTTGTCAAAGTTCCATTAGCATTCATTGATATCTGACTAAGCTTTCCACATAGGTTTACCAGTTTTCCTCTGAATAACCCTATTCCTCCTAATGAAGGGATCATAACAGGCCTTCCTATAACTTCCCAAGTTCTCTCTGTCATGATATTCACCTATGTTTCCTCATCTAGAACACAGTCAATGTCGAAGTCTCCTATTCTTGCTTCAAGGCATTCCTTGTCTTTAAAGACCTCTGATAATCTAACATGTCGATGGTCATTCAAGGTTTCTTTCATATGTAGCAATACCTTCTATGATTCTTTCTAGGGTTCTTCTATAGCCTTAGTTTCTGGATCTGCCTTAGGGTTTTCTTGTCTTATATTCATACTTTCAAGCTTAGTAATCATTCTAGGGAAATCCAACACTTCGTGGTTCATAGATTTGCAACAAAGACAACCAGGTCTTCTCCCAGGGCATGCCTTAGCAAGATGTCTCAGTTTTTTGTAGCTGTAAAAGAGGGTTAATCCTCTCTTTCTTTTAATTTATCCCCAACTTCTCTTGTACTTCTCTCTAGGATCATAGGAGCTAACCTGCAATAACTTCTTTCTGGGATCCTGCATCCATTCATTAGTCCAAACATTCTTTCTATGCATAGGTATAACATATATTTCACTATTCTTATCAGATCTACTCATATCAAATCTGCTTTCATCTATTAATTCCCTAGTTTTCAAACTAGGACAGACTCTATTAAACATACCTAGATCCATACTCTAGAAACAAAAATTTCCATTTATCTTACTTCTACAGAGCACAAAGCTTCCAGATCTAAAAAATTTCACTATTCTTACCTTTATCAAAGTACAGGGCTTGCAGATATTACCTCTTTTTAATTAGAAATTCTCACTTTTACCTTTCTTAGGGCACAAAGCTTCCAGATCTTACCTCTTTTCTTCATATTCGATCTCCTTTCTCCAGATCGGTCTTCTTTCTTTAGCACAGAGATTTATAAATTGAGTAGGACACTGCACATTAGGGAATAGATCTACACACAGAGCTTTCACAATTCTAGGTCGAATCTTTGCACAAAGCTTCTTCTTTCTCAGTTCCCAGCAATCACAGTTTCAGGTCCCGACAACGGAACCATTTGTTGGTGCAGGGGCAGACCCAGGGTTCAATGCTACAACAACACACCAACAAAGCCCTAACTACCAACCCTTTCGGAAACACCTGCGAAGCAGATGAAGTCTCACCCGAGGTAGAGGCAGGGGTGGTTGCAAGACTCAAGTGTCTTCAACCTTAGCTGGGAAACATATATGTGATCACAATACTTAATAAATCACTTAGCACCGTCAATTCCTTAATATACAATCAATAATCACTTCGCTGGTAAAACAGGGCTTCACAACATTCACACCGATATAACGTACTCAAGCACTTAGCGTCAATAGATAGTTCAGATCTAGCAGATCAAGCACTCAGCACATTCATATGGATCATATCTAATATCATCACATGTCATTAGCACTAAGCATAAGAAGATCTATTTGAATACATCAAAGCACTTAGCAAAGAAGATATAAACATATTAAGATAAGCACAAAGCAAGACAACACAGTGTTTACGTGGTTCACCCCCACCCTAGGGCTACATCCACCAACTCTTCTTCTTTATTATCTTCATTCAATCAGTTACAAGAACAGAGCCATCAAAACCCTACTCCTCACAGGACAGAAGATATGTGGAGCTCACTAGATCCTTCTTCCTTGTGTTACAACACTCAACCTTCCACAATCTGTTACAAGGACCTGCACTTAGCTCTGCAAGTCTCTTACATTCATGCACAAAGCACTTATAGACCCTACTTGCACTTAGCATACATTCACTTCACATAGATTCATTCTTCGACTACTTCTTACATTTCCTAGCCTTCTATTTATACATAAAAAATAGGCCTAAACATGGGTAAAACCATGGGTTGACATCCCATTCCCGTTACATATTCCCAAAAACCCAAAAAGGATCCAAAAGTGGGTCGAGATCCCGTGATCTCCTCTTTGTCTTGTGCTACTCCTTCGACAGGCTGTCGAAGTCCCAAAATAGGTCAATATGACCAAGAATCTCCCAAAACTTGGTCAAGGGCCAACAAAGGTTACAATAGATGTCATTTTGATTAATGTGTTTATTTTAAAAGGATAGAAAATGGAAGATATATTATCTTGTTGTTTTATGTAGATGACATGCTTGTTGCAGGGTCTAATATGCAGGATATAAATGTGCTCAAGAAGAAATTAGATAATTCACTTGCGATGAAGGATTTGGGTGCTGCAAGAAAATCCTTGGTATGAGAATAACAAGAGACAGGAAAAATCACAAATTGATATTGTCTCAGGGTGAGTATATAGAGAAGGTGTTGGAGAGGTTTAGAATGCAGAATGCAAAACCAGTTTTTACACCTTTGACCAACCATTTCGAATTAATTAAGGAAATGTGTCCCAAGACATAGGAGGAGGTACAATACATGTCCAGGGTCCCTTATTCATCAGCAGTTGGCAGCTTTATGTATGCGATGGTTTGCACAAGACCATATATTTCACATGCAGTGGGAGTTGTGAGAAGGTATATGAAAAATCCAGGTAAAGAACATTGGGAAGCAATAAAGTGGATTCTCAGTTATTTGAGAGGTACTACTACTCATGCATTATGTTTTGGAGGTTTAGACACTGTTCTACAGGGATATGTTGATTCAGATATGGAAGGTGATAAAGATAGCAAGAGGAGCACCACAAGGTATGTTTTTACTATAGGTGGAACAACAATAATTTGGATTTCAAAAATGCAAAAGGTTGTTGCACTTTCAACAACAGAAGCAGAGTATGTTGTTGCTACAGAGGCTAGTAAAGAAATGTTTTGGTTACAGAGGTTTATGGAGGAATTGGGAAATAAGTAGGAGAATAACATGTTGGACTATGATAGTGAGAGTGTCATTCATCTTGCAAAGAAATCAGATTTCCATTCGAAGACTAAGCATATACAACTCAGGTACCATTTCATATGATTCATATTTGAAGATGTACATTTGAAGTTGGAAAATATACACACTAGCTAGAATCCTGAAGACATGTTAACAAAGAGAGTAACCATGGAGAAACTAAGTTCCTTCTTAGTTTCAGTTGGTCTTCAAGCATGAAGGTGAATATGAGAAATTTTCCAGGTCCAAGAAGGATCATAGTCCATCATATACAACAATGGTGGAGTTGTTGAGATCAATCTCCAAGTGGGATATTGTTGGTTGTGGAGCCTGATTATCTTCCCGATTCAGAGTTCTTTGGTTTTATCCATTTTTATACCCCATGAAAACTTTACACCCCAGAAGAATGTACACTCCTCCATGCGAGGGAGTGCAGGGGTGGTTACCCCCTGTGGAGTCCAGGGGTGAAGCACCCAAAGGAAAAATTGCCTTGTAAATGTATATTATAATTTCATAGTAAATATGGATTGTCCATTATAAGGTCGTAAATCTGACAATTGAAGTTATGTTAGGGTTTTTTTCCCTAGATGGAAACCCTCTTTTATGAGGGAAATGTATTGTGGCTATGTATCATTGTGAATATTGTATTCTAAGTGAGGATACTGTGAGAGAAAGAAGAGGAAGTTACAATGGGTGTGTTGTAGGTTGTATCCCTTCATTTGATAGATAATAATAAAGGAAGGATTTATCTGGTGGATGTAGCCCACACTGGGTAAACCACGTATATCTGTGTCTCTATTGTATTGCGTATCTTTTGTGTTTTATTTCCGCATTTTTTTAATTTTATTGCTCTACAATCCTATTTTTCTAACAGAGGGGGGTGGAAATAAGGGAGAAAAGAGAGAGATAAAATGGGTCCAATGGAGAGGATCTGTAAAATGATGAGATGAGGTCAGGGGAGAATGGACCCAGAAGAGTAGAAGAGAAAATGATTCGAGAGATATGTAAGAAGAGTTGAGCTTGTCAGTCAATTCTACTGCTATAATTATGTTACATTAAATTCATCAATCTTGTAGTCCATAAACTTTGAGATGTAAGAACAGGAAATGCATGATCAGAACCTACCCTAGCCCAACTAATTGCCGACAAAAACAATATCAAACCCATACTTTGGGGATAAACACTAAGGATTCATGCATTGGGACACAAGAAGAACTAAGTGCTATAAAGGCTCAAATCACAATAACTCATTTATGCATGGTTCTATGATTAATCATGAGTAACTAACTTTTAGTTTTTGGTCTTTCAATGAATTCCAATAGTGTTACAAAGTGCAAGATATCAAAGAAATGTGAAAACCGAACTGAAATGAAAATACAAAGAAATCTAGCAAATAAATGAAACTAAAACTTAAGGAATGTTCTCCAAATGGGCATAGAAATAATATCATAAACAATGGAAAAACAATGAGAATGAATGTTACAGAAAAATGTTGATTGGCATTTCTTAGATAATGATAAATATAAAGAAAAATCAATGGAGAAAGAGAGGTCTTGTGTATCTTCAATTTTCATTAGAATGTGAATATGATAATGTCTTTGTAGAACAAGTCAATCTTAGAAGCATAAAATAATGACAAAATGAAATAGAAGAATAGAATTGAAGTGAGTCGAATTCTCAATGTTTTGGATCTGTATTTCAATGAGCGCAAATATACAAAAAGAATAATTGGATGAAGTGGACTGAAACGATATTCCTTCTGTAGTCAATCTTTATGTAAATCGACTTTAATCTAGGTGCAATGACTAATCAAAGTTTTATTTATTTAGAGCAATGATTCTATAAAAATGAGGTGATAAATATAATTGTAGGAATGGAATGGAATTGCACACAAGTGAAGAATCGATCATGAGTATATAATAAACCCAAATTCATATAGCTAAATCGAATTGTAATCACACATAATATGAATAGAAATCAAACCACACATGAACAAAACTATAATTGCAATAAATTAAATTTTAACTACTAAGAAAATTGAAATAGCAGTGTGTCACCTCTATCGAGGGGCCCTTCCAGACCTCGGAAACACATTTGGAAATATAATTCAGACTAGATCAATCTGCAATAGAGAAGAAATGATCAATTCTCATTTAAGATAAACCATGATTACAAGAAGGCAACGATCAATGCTTTAGATATGTGATACATTGAATTTATCTTATACAAACTTCTTGATCTCCTCTCTTGATCCATGAGGATTTATTTATACATAAAAATTTAGTAGGGAAAGATAGAGTTGAATCCCCAAATCCATGAGTTGTTAAAACAAATTTCTAAATTTAGAAAAACGACCAATCACAAATTCTGGGAAAATCCCAGTTAAAGAACCAAGCATATCTCCCAAACCATTTACAATTAAAAAGGCCATTTTCTTGGAGGATAAATGGCCTCGTCCTGCACAAAACCCATGTGTTCGATTTTCAACATTCACCTTCATCTTCTCGCCATTGACCCCGTAAAATTGTCTCTTTGTTCTGGCATAAGTCTGTTTACAACAATTGCACATACATATATGCAGAATTGAATCTAACAATCTTCATGAATGTATGGGATAAGCTTGGTTATCCATGTAATGCATGAATTTATCTAATAAAATCTCATTCCTTCCTCTTACTTTGATTTGTTGTTGTTGGGTCGTGTATTATGCCATGTGAACATGTTGACTTCAATTTTGACTTCGTCCCTGTTACAAGATGGAAGATCTGTAGGCCAAACAGATAGGTGGATGAGCTTTGTGGATCCTTTTGTGTTAGGGACCTAACCTCCCTAACCCCTCACGTAGATATAATAATATATTTCCATGCAATAAAGGTCAACATTAGTTAATAAGGCCTATTTAATAAATTGGAATAAGTCAATGTAAGAAGACCTAATAGAAGCTTCCGCTTCTAGAAGGATCTTCCTCTAGAATGATCTTTAGAAGATATAATTAGTATAAATAAGAGTAGGAGTCATGAGAAGTTTTGTCTTGAGAATTATTGTAATAAAGAGCTACTCTGTTGGAGGTTGCCCTCTCGAAGATGAAAGTGAACATTGTTTCCTATCAATAAAGGTATTATTTTGGGGTCATGGTTTCATCTATTGTGTTGTTCCACTATTATTCTCTACAATATTTATGTTTTCAGCTATTATAATAGATTTGGTACCTTACAAGTGGTATCAAAGCACTTTCCTGGGCAAAAAATTGTGGGTTATTTTTTTCAGGGTAGAGACATATTCCGACGTCTTAAATCTATAGATATCTGTCGTTCAACGCGTAAATCCACGGTCAAGGAAGCATACACGCGAGAAATACAAGTGGTACTTAAGCACACATTATTGGCCACCCTTGTAACCCATGTTGGTTCCCCTTCGAGTGGTAGTGCATCAGACATCATATGTATACAGATCGACCTAGATATCTTAAATCCCTCTGTAGATAAACCGACCGACCACCTAACTGCTATAGTGCCATTGAGAAAAACACTTGGGAAGATACTATCTAGTACCTGGGTAGTCGGGTAGTATGTCTAAGGGAACGATCTGTATATTTTAACCTTGTACATTATTTACTGCAAACATATTTTCAATAAAATAAAATAAAATATACAATGGAAAATACACACATTACACAGAGACTTTTCCCCTGGAAACCCAAACCGGGAAAACCAACATATTTTATATTCATTCACAATCATAAATTGTTTATAATAAAATATACATATAGGAGCCAACGACATCCAAAACCCTAACCCAATGACCTTGATTAGTCAACAACCCTAATTCCTTAACCAGAAATAGAAAACTATCAGCAAAAAACATGTGCCAAAAAACTGCCCAATAATGGACATGAAAATCGAGGCAACACAAAAAATGAGGCAATTTTTTTTTCTTAGGGGAGTTGCCCATGAATCCTCGCACAAGGGGGATATTTCCCCCCTCAATCCCCCTGACGCAACATAGAAAACACTACAACTGGTCATTCAAAGAATATAACACATACCCAACTTGATCTATCCTCCTTAGTTGGTGCCCTAAGATATTGGGTTGAGTACTACTATTGGACCCTGCATGTATATCAGAGATCTATAGCACAAGGAAAACCCTTGTTTGTATAAACCCTAAATACCCTAACCCTTGGGATGAAAACAAAAATAGAACATGGAATATCTATTGTCATGCAACCTTACCTCTTGCATTATGGTTGTGAAATTACTACACATTTCTTCCTGTTAAGAATTTGGGCATTTCAACACTACATTATTCTTCATCTTGGAGTATAACTATCCCATTGGACTCCCTTTTTCCTCCTCATCACAATGATACCTATCATTTTTCATTATTTTGTTTCTTGTGGTCCCAACCCCTCCCGACACCTCTACTTGAGGCCTATTCCATTGGGCTCCTCTTTTTGTCTTGATCTCGGTGATACCTATCATTTTTTGTACTTGTCGTTCCGTGGACCCACCCTCCCTTTTTCACCACCTTTATTTTCCACCTCTTTTTGTTTCTTCCTCTCACCATGGCCACCACTCACAACCAAGATCTTGAAAACTGCATCACTACCCACATCGAGTCCCAAATTGACCACATGAAACTGAAACTGAGGAAGGACATTAATTCCCACCTTGACAGGGAACTTGCATCCCACCTTGAATCTCAGCTAAACTCATTTATTGCCAAGTTCCTAGAAAAATAACCCATTCATGTAATCCATTCCTCATATGACCCACCTTGTAACCTTGAAGGTACAACTTCCTCCAATTCCCAACAATTTCATTCCAACCCTTTTCATCGTGATCTCCGTCTTCCACGAGTGGAGGTGAACAAATGTTATGGCTCATATCCCACTGGTTGGGTCACTCAAATGGAACACTACTTCTCCTTGCATGGCATCATTGATGACTTTCCCAAACTTCATTGTAGTGTCCTTTATTTGGATCCTGAACGTTGGCAATGGTGGAAATGGCGTCGAAAATCATGCCAAGGATATATAGCCTAGACATAGTTTGTGGTTGAACTTTATAACCGCTTTGACACTGATACACACTCCTTGGTCCATTTAACCAAATTGAAATAGTCTGGTACTGTGGAAGAGTTTATAGCGGCATTTGAGCAATTATTTTTTAGAACATAGGTAATGTCTGATAATTTTTTCAGAGAATTCTTTATAAGTGGCCTCAAGGATGAAATCCATGCCCAAGTCCTCATGACTTTCCCCTGGACTTGGTTGGAAGATACTCAACGTGCCAAGGAATCCCAATAGGTTTTTTTCCCCAACACCACAAACCTTCTTTCCCTCCATTCCCTCTCTCTCCCACTCCTACCCCTCATCCCACCCCTCTCAAGATCCAAAAATTAACCTGGGAAGAAATGGTTGAATGCCAACTCAAGGGTCTTTGCTATAATTGTGATGAAAAATATTTTTCGGGAGACAAGTGTAAGTCACAGAAGTTTTTCATGGCCATCTATGAGGATGTTGTTAATGACGAGACCGAGGCTTCTCATGAAGTAGATCTCCCTGAGCCAATTCCTATCACTATGCCATCTGATCCACCAGAAGTTGAACCAGTCATTTCATTAAATTCACTCACTAGCTTCTCTTCTCCCCAAACCCTCAAGCTAATTGGATACATAAAAAAATAGGAAGGTCATCATTCTCATTGATAGTGGTAGCACTCATAATTTCATTCATCGATGCATTTCTCAAGAAACCCATTTCTATATCCATGTAGTCAACAATTTTCAAATCATGATTTCCAATGGAGGTTCCATGAAATGTGGGGAGCATTGTGAAAATG
>ML813522.1:32954-44745 GCA_009831015.1 Picea engelmannii | reverse complement strand
AACCCATATTTCCCATGTGGATAAATTTCTTCATCTCCTTTCTCAACACCAACTTTTCCTCAAACAATCTAAGTGTGCCTTTGGAGCCTCCGAAGTGGAGTATTTGGGTCATATTGTTGGAAAGGATGGTGTAAGGGTGGATCCTAAGAAAATTGAAGCTATGAAGTATTGGCCTCGCCCCAAAACTCTCAAGAGATTGCATGGTTTTCTGGTTTTAACGGGCTATTATCACAAATTTGTTAAGAATTATGGAAAAAATGAAACACCTCTCACTGCTCTCCTTAAAATGAATGATATTTCCGCAACTCTTGTCCCTACCCTTCCCAAATTCAAAAATAATTTTGTCCTATAATGTGATGCATCCGAGAAAGGAATTGGCACAATTCTCATGCAAGAAGGACGACTAGTGGCCTTCACTAGCAAACAACTTTCAGAGCACCATTTGGGCCAATCAATCTATGAAAAGGAGATGTTGGTTATTATGCATGTTGTGGATCTCTGGCATCCTTATCTATTGGGACAATGCTTCCAAATTAAAACAGATCATCAGAGCCTCAATCATTTTCTAGAACGGCACATTTCCTCCCCAGAGAAAACAAATTGGGTCACCAAGCTCTTTGGATATGATTATGAGATAATTTACAAGAAGGAAAGAAAATGTGGTTGCTAGCACTCTTTCCTAGAAGTATGAAGACAAAGGAGCCTTTTTCTCTCTCTCCTTCATTGTACCCGATTGGCTCCAATATGCTCACCAGGAATAGCTGCAAGACCCTAAAATATATGGCCTTATCCAACAATTGCAAGTCAGTTCTATAGTTTCTCTAGGGTACTCTTGGCATAATAATGAGCTTCGCTACAAATGTCATCTGTATCTCAGCAAACAGTCGCAACTAAAATCTATAGTGCTTTCAGATCTTCATGCTTCCCCCACCGTTGGGCATTCTGGGTTCACCAAAACTTATGAAAGGGTCAAACGTTCTTTTTTCTGGGATGGTATGAAACAGGATGTCCGCACCTTTGTGGCTAAGTGTGATTTATGTCAATGGAATAAGGGAGAAACAATCAAGACCCCAAGAACACTACAACCGCCCTCGATTCCATCGGCTATTTGGCTGGATATTTCTATGGACTTCATTGTTGGCTTACCTAAATCAGGCAATAAATTAGTCATCATTGTGGTAGTTTATCATCTTTCCAAATATTCTTATTTATGTTCTCTCCAACACCCTTTCACAACATCCACGGTGGCTCAAATTTTCATGGATAATATCTTCAAGCTTCATGGCATGCCTCATTCTATTGTCTCTAACTGAGATCCTACTTTTACCGAAATTTTTTGGCAAGATTTATTCCATCTCCAGGGCACCCAATTGCATATCATCACCACATATCATCCCCAGAATGATGGCCAAATTGAATTTGTCAACAAATGTTTGGAAACCTATTTGAGGTGTTTTCATCTGAACAATGGAGGCAGTGGACTCAGTGGTTACCCCTCGCTGAATGGTGGTATAACACATCCTACCATACTGCTACTCGCATGAATCCTTTTGAAGAAGCAAATGGAAAAAATCCCCCTTCATTTATCTCCTACATAATAGGTGTATCGAAGGTTTAGCAAGTTGACAACAATATTGTAGTTTGTGAGGCCATTCTCTGCACCCTCAAAACAAATTTGGCCATGGCTCAAAATTTCATGAATCAACAAGCAAATCAAGGTTGTTCCAAATGAAAATTTGTTGAAGGGGACCAAGTGTTTTTTTGTCTGCAGCCCTATAAGAAGACTTCACTCAAAACATACCACTATCAAAACATTTCTCTAAAATTTTATGGTCCTTATACAATTCTCAAGCGAGTGGGGAAGGTGACTTACCAGCTAGCTTTACCCAGTCATTCTAAGCTCCATCCTTTTTTTCATGTCTCATGCTTAAAGAGGGTGATTGGTACTAAGTGTCAAACTCAAACTAGTATCCCTGAGTTTGATGAAGAAGGTTCCATTTGGTTGCAACCACAAGAAGTCTTGGACCAACGCGAGAATCACCTATGTCAGTGCACCATCAATGAAGTGTTAGTGTAGTGGAAAGATACAACTCCAGAAGATTCCACTTGGGAGCCAGATACCATTTTGCAATAGTTCCCTTATCTCAAACCTTGAGGACAAGGCTCTTTTCAAGGGGGAGGGAATGTTAGGTACCTAACCTCCCTAAACCCTCACGTAGATAGAATAATATATTTCCATGCAATAAAGGTTGACATTAGTTAATAAGTCATATTTAATAAATTGGAATGAGTCAATGTAAGAATACCTAATAGAAGCTTCTTCTTCTAGAAGGATCTTCCTCTAGAATGATCTTTAGAAGATAGAATTAGTATAAATAAGAGTAGGAGTCATGAAAGTTTTTGTCATTATAATTATTGTAATAGAGCACTTCTTTGTTGGAGGTTTCCCCCTCGAAGAGGCAAGTGAACATTGTTTCCTATCAATAAAGGTATTATTTTGGTGTTGTGGTTTCATCTATTGTGTTGTTTCGTTATTATTCTCTACAATATTTCTATTTTCATATATTATAATATATTTGGTACCTTACATTTGATGCTTCCCAGATGTCCTGGTTCCATCCAATGCTGACCACAACCCTATAGATGGACAAATTTGTTGTAGAAACGCGTTTTAGTGATAGGCTACAAAACTGTAATATGAGTTTCTTCAAAATCAGAAGATTTTGTAGCTACTCATTATAATAATGGTTAATTAAATCACTTTTGCATTAAGAAGTATGGAATTAACATAAGAATAGACAATTTCACCTCCATCCATGTTCAATGCATACATTCTACAGTTAAGCATGTTTAAGTGGAAAAAATGAGTAAAGTGTAATATAAACTAGGAATAGGTATAGGTTGTGAATGGGATAAAATATAGAAATGTGACAAAATGAGTCTATTTTGAGGATTCAACATCTTCCCCACACAGAATATGTTGCATGTCTTCGTGCAACCAAAATGACTATGCTCCTTTAAAATAAATTCAAAAATTCAATCCCCTTCCTCCTTAAGTTTTGTTTGAGGCATCTATCAAAAATGTTCAAGCCTGAGGCTTATCCCTGTCCACTTCTTGCCTTATCCAACTTGGTTCTCAATATTTTGATCTTAATTTTTCTTATCATGCTCCGTGTATACCATTTTATAGCTTTGGTTTCCAACAACTTCTTCTGAGATTCTAGTTGCTCTTTATCTTTTTGTAGTTGGGAAATATTGGTTTTCAAGGATGAATTTTCCAATTTGACATGATTTTCAAGGAGTGTTATCTCCTTAAGTTCTACTTTTAACTTTCTAACCTTTCCAGTTTTCCTTTCTTTCAAAGAAGTGGGAACATGTTCAATTTATGGTTCCTTGTCAATCTCGGGTGCAACATGGACTTCATAATCATTCCCAATTTTATTAAATTATCTATCTAATTTCTCTAAGTGAAATGTAGGTAAATGAAGACTAGGTGATGGACTGGAAAATAAATCAGATCTGAGTTTTTTTTATTTGGATTTCTTCTCTTCATGTTGTTTGGTTTCTCCTTGTCAAAAATTTCAAGTTTAATGAATTTCTTGTCTTGAGCTTGGCTACTATCATGTTGTTTTGCAGCTAAACCCTTCATTATGTGTACAATGGCCTCAATATTCCTTTGTTTTGCATTTTTATTTTCCTTTGTTTCCTTAAAACTTGTTTTTTCATTCTTCTTGAGCTCTGCATTCTTCAATTCTTCTATTCCTACATTCTCCACTTCAGGAATCTTAGGCTTGGCTTCCAACCTTTCCAACTTGGAAACCTTTGGCTTTGCTTCAAAAACTTTGCTTTTGGAACCCTTACATTTCTCTCCTCTGACTATCTGTTGCACATGTATCTTAATGAAATGATTTCTTGCCAAGAAATATGTCCAAGTATCATTTTTTTCCTGCAGTTTTGGCTTCCACTAACATTTTGACCAACCTAAAAAAAATATATTGTTCTCCAAAAAAGATTTCGCAAAAGATTTGTGCCATCGGAATATTTCACAAAATTTATTGTTACCTAGTTATCAAAAACCATAAAAATTGTATAAGATTGGGAACCATCTTGCTTTGCTTCAATAGTAAATTTTCCTTTCAGATGATTCCACTATCAAACCATACATTACCTAACACCTTTAGAATATTAAGATCAATGATGTTAAGTATATAATTGAAATTATTTATAAAGTTTCCAACCTTAAATTCATGACCCAAATCAATGGAGGAATTTGCAAGGTTGACTCTAGTAGGATTTAGAATGACAAAACCTTCCTCCACATTGTAAATATCCGACTACACAAGTAGTAGATCTGAAGTTCCCTTCACTGGTAGAAAGCGTGATCTTGGAATATTGATACCAATTGCATTATCACAAGAAAAAAAACATATAGCAACACCTGCAGTTGCTTCAAGCTAAAGAAAATTTTCCTCATCCACTTCCTTTAGATTTGAAATTATCTCTATTTTAAGAGCATCATCCTCCACAAGCCTCTTAATGGCCTTCAAGCTTACCCACAAATTATTACTACTGAAAATTTTGAATTTCTAAATTGATTTGAACTCACCAACATGTTGTTGTGAAATCTCTAGAAGCTCAATCCCATTCAACTCCCATGGTCCTATACTTTAATTTTTGCAAAGCTAGCGAAAATTCTTTAACAAAATCAAACTCTTGTCACTGTGGGTAAGATAGGAAACAACAATGGAGAGAGGCGTATTTTACAGATAAGATGCATATTTTGGGCGATTTTGGAAAGGATGAAAGATTATAATTTGAAAGCATGCAAATGATCATGTTGTTTTTTGATCTATGATTGTAGTTTGTGGCGACACTCTTTCATGATTGGGTCGATCTAATGGCCCTATCAATCACTCTAAAATATAATGCATGCCAAAAATAAATTTTCTCCATGCATATTTAGATCATATGTAGAGTGTTTTTGGCATAGTAGAATGCATAGGTAAGGAAAGCATTCATAGTCATGATGAAAATCAAATTTGAATAGTGGTTTAGGTAAACAGAGTAGGATTATTGAAGTTGGGAAAACAAATGATAGGATTAGGAAAAAAAGAGTATGCAAGAATTATGGATCAAGGTTTTATCCATCTTATATATAACCCATAAATCTAATTTCAAAAATGATTTAAGAAATCATTACCTCTATAATTTTACCTATAGCCCATGGATTATGACCTGTGGAACTTGAACTGAAGCATATGTTGAATGTACAATGTTGTTGTTTTTATTGTGTTGTTGCATGAAATAATGTTCTGGTATTGAAGATAAATGTTGGTGAAGATTGAATCCTGAGGAAGAAAAATTCTTGAAGTTGATGTTGATGATGAAACCGATGTTGCTACTGAAGAAGATGATGTTGATGTTGAGGAAGCTTTGAGTCTGCTTGCCAATAAAATCTCCAGATTTTGATTTCATGATTGGAAACTTGTGCAAATTTTGAAAATGTTGGAAAGCGTGGCTGATAGGTGGATGACCATATGGTGATCATTTGAAATCATCTCCAAGCCATGATATAGTCTTGGGATGTGTGAAACCATACAAAACTAGAAATCTACTACAGAAAGATAGTTATAATTGTTAATAAAAATTATGGTATTTTTTATTAAATCGGTTTTAAAACATATTTGTGCATCCTTTATCGTGCATTTAATGGGAAATCATATCGTTCTTAACTCAATTTATCATATTCAAAAAAAACATATTTTGGATTTTCCTTATTGATCTTTATTTGTTTGGAAATGATGTGGAAAAATTGTCTCTGGAAATAGTCCGCTACAGGAAATCTCGTTGTAACAACACTTTTGATAATTGTAGAAAGTCTAAAAAAACTGCAGAATTTCTCTAAAAATATGTTCATAAGGAAAACTATGCTATGATCTTGTGCAACTATTCTCTGTAAAATTTGTTTGAAAGAAACCCTAATATTGAGGCAAAAATCAAATGCTTGAAATTATTTTATTCCATTTTACCTCTTTGTTATCATGATGATTTGAAAATGATGAGAAGAAGATGAGTACCAAGTGCTTGGATGCTTGGTCCAAAAGAATTATGTTGAGTACAATTTGAAGGAGATATGAATAGAGTGAAATTCACCTGCATATGGAACCATAGAAGGACATTGATATCTCAATGTCTCTTTCCCCCACACGGAGGATGATGCACGTCCTCATGCATCCTTCTGATATTTAAGTCATGCTAGAGACTGAATGGAGAGGAATATCGAAAGTTTGAAGTGTCGTAAAAATTCTTAATGTTTATCATGTTGAATGGTGGCAATCTGAGAATGCAAACTGAAATAAAATATCCATTAGCTGATGTTGGAGATTGATTTTGTTGCAGAGATACATCTATTGACATGATCTATTCGTTTAATTTGATATGAATTATTTTTTTCTAATCACATTTGTTAGATGTAACAAATATTGTTGGAACCAATGCCAAATAACAACCATGAATACTACTAGAGGGAACCAGAAAATCTGCTACAAGGAAAGGTATTGAAACTATAATTAACATTCCCTTTTTTATTTGTAAAATGTGAAAAAGGTTGAAATTGTTGATACCATTAAACCATATTAGTCTTCATCAAAACATTAATCCATGGTACAATTCCTACCATGTGAATGGATGTGTTGACATTGAGTATGGAAATAAATCATTGGATTACCGACCATTAATGTATGTCGTTAATCAATGTGAGATCACTCACCATTGATGTTAATGAGCATCAATGTACCCTTAACAAATCTCGTTAGGCATGAATGAATGTGTTGGCATCAATTAACATGTTGGATCTAATAGTCATGATGAATTAATGCATCCCCACTACTATCAGCGAGGAAACATGTCATTAAGGCATACAAGTTCCAAGGTATTATAAAGATCTCTTGATCTTGATCCTAGATAGAGTGTTGAAGTCGATGGGACAAGACATACTAAAAGGAATACCTTAAGGAATCCCACATCATCCATTATGTGCATAGAACAATATTTATTTGAAGAACCAAAATATAATATTGAACCAACATGCATAATTTATTAAGAAATTTTCCTGCAGTTGCCTGGTTTTCAAGAAAAATTCATGTCCAGTTGTGCCAATAAACTAGTTTTCACAACTAAAATTATTTTTATGTTTACTATTTTGTTTATTCATTTATTATTCTACCCTATACTACTTGCTTGGAAAAAGAAAATATCTTTCAAGTATAGTAATACTTCCAATGGAGCCATGTACGTAATAGGATTACAAATAAACTCATATTCGGGTTTGAAAGATATACTTTAATATATACTAAAATATGAGAAACCAACTTCTTTCATTTATATGATGTCAAGAATTGAAGAGTGTATTAATGTTGTGAACTAATAGTTTCCTGGAACCGTGATTCAATGTAGTTGTGATGCCCTTGGTTCACTTGTTCATTACCACCACTTTGTATGTCCTCCTTTGTCATGCCATGTAGATATTATACTATTTGTTGATTGGTCTCGTGAGCGCATAAAGGATATGATGATATGCATGATAGAAATTCTTTGATCTCAATTTCTAATGTCTTCTCTCCATCAGATGTTTTCCATGGTTGTTTGATCTCTTCTAGGTATTCTTCTTGATGTTGGTCATGGAATTTTTGGTCTTTTATCACTCCCTGGAGTGAAAGTGTGTTCCTTAATGTTGTTAGGATTTAATCCTTCTGAGATGTAGAGATGCTTCTGATCGTTGATAGGATTTGAGATATTTCTTTGATCATCATTTCCTCCTTTTCTCAACAAATTCTTGAACATACTTGAATTCTTCTTGCTGGTTGATAGTCATTGCATTTCACATGGATTAATGCATGGGGGTTCTTACACCACCCTAAATAATTTGAAATCTAATCCTATTGAAGAAATCAAATGAGATTAACTACAAAATTATTTAATGTAAATGAACTCCTCATGCGATAAATACCTAGTTATCACCAAGTTATGTTTTAAAACGAGTTAGTCTTTCCATGGATAAAAACACACTTGCATAAAGGAAGAAATAAAAAAACCAAACTATTAATTCTCTAATCCCTTTAGCAGATCCCCGACAATGGTGCCAAAAGTGTCAATCAATTCTATTGCTAGAATTATGTTACATTAAATTCATCAATATGGTGATCTATAAACTTTGATATGCAAGCATGGGAAATGCAAGATCAAAACCTACCCTATCCCAACTAAATGCCGGAAAAACAATCTCAAACCCATACTTTGGGTATAAACAATAAGGATTTATGCATTGGGACACAAGAATAACTAAGTGATATAAAGGCTCAGATCACAATAACTCATTTATTCATGGTTCTGTGATTAATTGTGAGTAGCTAAATTTTGGTTTCTAGTCTTTCAATGGATTCGAGTAGTGTAAAAAAATGCAGGAAATCAAAGCAATGTGAAAACCAAACTGAAATGAAAAGACAAAGAAGTCTAGCAAATAAATGAAACTAAAACTTAAGAATTGTTGTTCAAATGGGCATAGCAATAATAAAATAAACAATGGAAAAACAGTGAGAATGAATGTTACAGAAAACTGATGATTGAAAATGCTTAGATAATGATAAATATAAAGAAAAAACAATGGAGAAAGAGATGTATTGTGTATCTTCCGTGTTCATCAGATTGTGAATATGATAATGTCTTTGTAGAACAAGTCAATCTTAGAACCGGAAAATAATGACAAAATGAAATAGAAGAATAGAATAGAAGTGAGTCGAATTCTTAGTGTTTTGGATCAATATTTCAATGAGAAAAAATCTACACAAAGAATCGTTGTATGAAGTGGATGGAAACAATATACCTTATGTATTCAATATTTATGTAAATTGAATTGAATCTAGGTGCAATGACTAATCAGAGTTTTATTGATGCAGGGCAATGATTCTATAAAAATGAGCTGATAAATATAATTGCATAAATGTAATGAAATTTCACACACGTGAAGAATCGATCATGGGTATCTAATAAACTCAAATTCATATAACTAAATTGAATTGCAATCACACATAATCTGAATAGAAATCAAACCACACATAAAAAATGGAAATGCAATAAATTAAATTTTAATTACTAAGCAGATTTAAAACAACAGTGTGTCACATGGATCAAGGATCCCTTCTCGACCTGGGAAACACACCTAGAAATCCAATTCATACTAGATCAATGTGCAATAGAGCAGAAAGGATCAATTTTCATTCAAGATAAACCATGATTACAAGAAGAAAACGATCAACACTTCAAATCTGTGGTAAGATGAATTTATCTTATACAAACTTCCTGATCTCCTTTCTTGATCCATGAGGATTTATTTATACATAAAAGGTTAGTAGGGAAGGATAGAGTCAAATCCCCAAATACATGAGTTGTTAAAACAAATTTCTAAATTTAGAAAAACGGCCAATCACGAATTCTAGGCAAATCCTGGTTAAAGAACCAAGCATATCTCCCAAACTGTTTACAATTTTGAAAAACCATACCCCTAATAGATAAATGACCTTGTCCTGCAAAAAACCCATGTGACCAATTTTCAATATTCGCCTTCATCTTCTCGCCATTGACCCCGTAAAATTGTCTCTCTATTATGACATGGGTTTGTTTACAACAATTACACATACATATACGTAGAATTGGATCTAAGAATCTTCATGGATGTAAGTGATAAGCTTGGTCATCCACGTAATGCATGAACTTATCTAATACAATCTCATTCCTTCCTCTTGCTTTGATTTGTTGTTGTTGGTTCACATATTCTTCCATGTGGACATGTTGACTTCAAGTTTGACTTCATCCCTGTTACAAGTTGATCCATAGGCCAAATAGATAGGTGAATGAGCTATGTCGATCATTTTGATGCTTTCTATATGTCCCGGTTCCATCCAATGTTGATCACAACCCTGTAGATGGACAAATTTGCTGCAGAAACACGTTTTAGTAATAGGATATAGAAATTTAATATGAGTTGCTACAAAATCGGAAGATTATGTATCTATTCATTATAATAATGGTTAATTAAATCATTTGTGCATTAAGAAGTATGGAATTAACATAAGAATAGACAATTTTACCTCTAACCCTCTTCAATGCATACATTTTGTAGATAAGCATGTTTAAGTGGAAAAAATGAGTAAAGTGTAATATAAACGAGGCATAGGTATAGGTCGTGAATGGGATATAATATAGAACTATGAAAAACTGAGTCTATTTTGAGGACTCAACATAGCTAAGAAGGAAAATTGAATAGAGGAGTGGAAAGAAGATAGCAAAGGGTGAAGGACATAAGACCCAAAATGAAGAGAAAGGAGATTGCATCGGGAGGATGTGTAGGAGAGAGTGTTGTGCTAGAGAGGAGCACAGAAGGAGATAGCTTGTCAAAGAGATGCAACATTAGGAAAAAGGTATTAAGTGAGGATACAAATAATAGTGGTAGTAGTGCTGGAGAAGACAAAGTTAGATCCCCTTGGTTGTTGAGAGATGTAGTTGCATCAGAGGAAGACGAGGCACAAAGTAGCAGCGCCAACGTAGTGGAAGACGGAAATGGACCCCGTAGGAAGGGGAAGAGGCTTTAGCTATTGTGAATTGAATTGTATGACTACAGGTAGGAATCTCTTTGGGATCCCTCACCGAACACGATAAGACAAGATGGAGGAACGCCCTCTTTGAAACACCCCCCTTGCACATTTTCAACCAAGAAGAAAGAACAAAATAAAGTGTGGATATAGGTGTAGAAGAAGAAAGAGTATAAGAAATAAGGGAAGATATGAGTGAAGAAGAAGTCGAAGTCAACAATACTTTGCAAGGTGGATTGTTTCTATCAATATCACTATCCCCAACAACTAGTAGTCAGTCAAGAGGAAAAAGTACTAGGTAGATTATGGTGAACCAAGGCACAAATCTGAGGCTACCCATGTTCCATGGAACATGTAAAGATGATGCAAAGAAACATTGGTTTACATGTGAAGCTATATGGTTTGTAAGGAGATTCATGGATGAAGCATTGAAGATCGCACATATGAAGACCACATTCATAGATAGGCCTCTGACGTGGTATATGAAGTACACGATGACTCTGTTAGCAAAACAAACATGGTCCCTAACAGAAATTAAGAGAGATATTCTTAGGGAATTTAATAAGCCTAAGTCAAAATCCTAGTGTATCACTGAGATCAAAGAGATCAAGTAGAAGACTAGAGAAACCATATGGGACTATGACCAACAATTCAAGATATTGTTGGATAGGATGACATTTCAGCTCCAAGACATTCAGTTTAGGGAGTGGTTTATCGCAGGACTACTACCATGTATTCAAGTCCCTCTCACCTAGAAGAAGGTGACGAATCATGCGGTGAAACATGATTTGAGATGGAATAGGTGAAGTCCCAACCCACAAATCTCACAATGTAGTTATAAGACATGGCTAAGACTAAGGTGGTGTGTGAGCATGTGTGGTGTACTACATGACAATCAAAAGGTCACCGTAGAGATGAATTTTCTACATTGGGAAACTACCTGTAAACAAGTGAGTCAAATCAATTTCCAACTAGGCCTTAGAAAACGTGGTGCGAGGTTTGAAGATAATGGGGACATGTACCTCCCCGATGCCCTATACTTCATAAGTATAAAAATAATATGCATACATCATTTTGAAAATTCTATAAATCCATGGAGCACAATGTGAACAATTCCCAGTCACTTCAACTAATGTAGGATCACA